>ML823378.1:21268-53766 GCA_009831015.1 Picea engelmannii
TCAAAGACAACATTTTGTCAAGATTTGGTGTCCCAGATAAATTTGTCACAGAAAATGGTTTGATCTTCATTGGGTCAAAGTTTATGGAGTTTTGTGGACAATATGGAATCATCATGGGTCAATCATAGAATTATTATCCATAACGTAATGGCCTTGCTAAGTCCACAAACAAAAAACATGTGCAGATATTGAAGAATTGTTTTGATAGAAACCAAAGGAATTGGCATCTGAAGCTGACAGATACATTATGAGAAAGAAAAATGACCCCAAAGGATAGAAAATAGATGTATCCATATCTATTGGTTTATGGGAAAGAGGTGAAAATGTCGATTATCCTTGAGCTCAATGTGTTGATTTCCGGGGTTAATATTGAAGATACAGAAGACAATTCACCAATTCAAAAGAGAATCAATCAGTTGATGAAGTTTGAAGAATAAAGAATAAAAGCGTTGAAACGAACTTCAAAAAGGCAACAAAGCGTCAAAAAATATTTCAATTAGAGCGCAACTGTAAATAATTTCCAAAAATGAGACCTGGTGTTACTTTGGAACAAGGCCAAGGAGAAATCGTCCATGCATACAAAGTTTGAAGCACTATGGATCGGACCATATGTCATCGAGAATATTTTGGGATTTAACTCCTATATGATCCAATACATGAAGGGTAAAAGGTTGATGTTTCCCATCAATGACAAATATTTGAAAGGTTTCTTCTCTTAAGACTTTCTCATTTCTTAATGTACATAATTTTGTTTTTTAGTTTGTATATTCTTATTCTGACTCCACAACCCAATGGGCAGAATCACTTGGTCATGAGAGATTTTGGATTCTTGACAACCCACAGGGGATCATCATCCCAAAGTTTGGCCCTATTGTTGAGATAATTCCCCGCTTCTGAAACTTCCCTCCCCTTTTCTATTTTCCCAACTTCTTTTCTCCCCTTCTTTTTCTTATTCTATACTTACACTTTTTTCCCTTTTATTTTTTCCTTCTATTCTCCCTTTCTAGTTCTTATACTTAGTCATTTTTCTAAAATGACAGGTTCACAGGTTCTCGGGTTGGAATACTTGTAGATCCTCATCTCCATCCACACCCTCACATCATGAGTCCATTTGACCGACACATTATCCTATACAGGTTCATGGGTTCCCGAGTTGGCAGGGTCAAGATTTCATATCCCATGTTTTGTGATATACATTTTCCATCCAAATACATGCGATCTACATTTTGACCATTGGACCCCCCCCCAGCTCCTAAGTATCTCATCTCTCCTTTGATAAGTCTGACCAAACACGTTACAACACTTAGTCATTTTTCGACCTTCTGCAGTCATAGGTTCATGAGTTCTCGGGTTCTCGGGTTCACAAAGATCTCAAATCCTATTTAGCTCTCGTCTGTCCCCACCACCTTCTTGATTTTCCCAATATGATTTTAGTATGATTTAATTTTAACAATTCATCATCCAGGTTTCATAAATATTGTCATTAATAAGCGAAGGTCTCGAGGAGATCTCCTATTAAAATGCATTAAACCAGGATTTGTGAAGGATTATATTATCCCTCTCAAGTGTTCATTTTTAAACATTATCTCGAGAAAAGTAATGTTTTCATCAACTTATCACAGCAACTCAACAACAATTCTATGGATATACATTGAACATTTTCGGGCATGAGGACCAAAACTTTCAGTGGTCCATAGCATATTCTTACTACTCGTCCTCGTCCAGAAGGAAGTAATCTAGACGTCTGGAATCGCTCATGGAGGCTGCATCCTAGAGGTTTTCGACTGTAAGGAGTTGGTCTCCTGGTGCACGAGAGATATATTCCAATCCAGTGAATCATTCAAATGTGGGGCCATTCCCCTGTCTCTCTGTCGCCTCAGGCATTTTGTAATATGTTGAGACTTCCCAAGCCAACACTTACCTTCAAGGGTGAATATTGTAGAGAATTATTAAAGAATTATGACAATGGGTTGGACCTCTTACATGAGTTCCTAGAGAACCCAACGGCCATCCCCGAGGACATCACGATATTACGGGATGGCTCATTTAAAAATACCTTTCTAGAAATTGCTTGGTTGTTCACGAGGGTAACAAGACAAGAAACTACAACCAACATTTCTTGCATGATTATTTACATTTTATACTTTACGGTCAAATAACATGCCATCTTCTATTGGGTCAAGTTGATTTCCATTGAAATCTCTTCCCGATTGTCATAATACAAAAGGAGAAGAAATTATTTATGTCCTCTTATTTGGTTTTCGCAATAAAACATTTATGTCAGTTTATGAGATTATCTGTGTGTAAGAAGGTAAATTGTGAGTTCGACCCAGTAAACTTCTAGTATCAAACATTATGGAGACACAAATCCTCCTAGCATTTTTATGAAGTTTTTAAAGGTTTGTTGTTGGGAAAGGACTCCCCTCGGATGTCTGACCATGTAAGTAAGTTCCTGGATAGGAAGGGGACACTGGAACAAATGGATAATTACAATGTCATAAGGATTTTTGGTTCCAAGGAAAATCCTTCCTTCCTTCCATGCCACATTTCTGACAAAATGTTTGTTACTAAAGTAGCAAGGCTGTACAACTACTAATTTCATTTTTTCCATGAAAAGAGAAAAAAACAATTCATACCTCTTCCTTGGAAAGTTGTGGATTTCATATTCATAAATATGAACAGGATTGATGAATTTGTAGGCCACTTCCACAACCTAAATCTAAGATATGATGAAAGGATAAAAGGGTTCGACCCTAACATAATTTTTGTATAACATCTACTGGAAATTGGCTTCAACAATTCTTTTATTAATACTTTTCTGAATGAAGAAATATATAATGACTTCGGCACTCCTACTCGTGACACTGGTGACATGGAAACAATACTCAACACTAATGATTCATACAAAGAGAAAGAAAAAGGTCTCAGTGAGAAGAGTGCCCAATCCCCAACTGTCACTCCAAAAAGTACAACATCTCAGAGAAGTGCTCCAACCGCCCACCCAATTAAGAAAGTGACCCACATTTCTAAAAGCAGAGGAGGAGATAAGAACCCTCCTTTAGGAAAAAATGAAATCTCACATAAAATTCCCTTCAGGAAGAAAATAAAAAATATTGTGCAAGAAGAAGAAGAACCTCGAGTCGAAAGTGGCATCCATGGCTTCTCCCTTGAGGATATGGAACTCGATATTGATATCAAAAAATTGTCCGCCAATGATGATCATCCAGGGGAAACAACTCACCAAAATCCTTTGATGGAAATAATTGAGAGAGAGAACTTTGATGAAGAAGAGTATTTTGTATTTCAGAGCATTTATTTTGACAGCGAGTCCAAAAATTTAATTATTTAGAAAAGATATGTAAAGAATAAAAAGGGGAAATGTCGTTCAAAGGTTAACCTATGGAACATGCGTCATTCCAAAATTTTCCAAACTCACTGAGAAGCTAGAGATTCTCTAGACGATTCTATAGGGGGCCTTGAGTTAGATAACACCAAGTTAAAGGAAATAATCAAAGAACTAGAAGAAGCTTTAATTCCTCTTCCAATACTTACTAGTCCTTTAGCAATGATTGGGCCTACCACACCTGTGAAATATTGAAAGGATTTGCAAGCCTATTCACATCATCCAAGGGATATGTCAAGAAAAACATTAAGAAAATAATGGAACTCATTATAGAGGCTTGGGATATGTCAAAGAACATGGTTTATTTTGGAGCGAGGGGACATGCCTTCCAGGAATATTTACAGGCGGATTTGAAAAATGAAGAAGGATTTTACCTTGACGTCGTCATATCATTCGGTTTTAAAGTTTCCAATGTGACATAATTGAGAAGAAGAGAGGAGGATCTCCCTTCTCTGAACCAGATAAAAAAATTGAACGCATGATGGAAGGAAAAAGTTAAAAACTTGAATATCATTGTCCAAGCATGTGACCAAGATGTATTGAAGAAGGAAGAACTATTCAAGAGACTAACTGAGATAGACCTAGACGGAAGAACCAATGATTTCCAAGACACCAAATTGATCCTCAACTCATTTTTCCTAACCAAGAAATCCTTTTGTGAACAAGTTGATATCTTTAAAGGGTTATCATTTGAAAATTTCTATAGCATTCTTGTGTATAATGAAGATGACGTAGAAAACTAGCTAGTGGATTATTCAGTAAAAAATGAAGATATTGAAGAAGCTTTGCATAATATTTCCATTGATCTAAGGGACCTGGAGGGAGATCTATTCAATATAAAAATACAGCATGAAATCAACGTGGTACCAATGAGAATATACATCGAAGAGTGGTTTAAAAAAGATATCGACAAATTGATCGATGAAGGGAAAAAGACAGTTGAGATGGTTCGTGTAACCATCGATGAAAGTTATAAAATGACATGAACAAGAAAGTGACAGGAGAGATATGTCATCATAATAAGTTCATACTTATCACATCCTTCTTTCTCTATCAAGTCCTTCATCCAGTTAATCCACCCCTTTAAATAGAAAGGTTTAACCGAAGACTGATAATTTCATTTTTCTTCTTACCAGGTCTTGTTGTCTTCTGCCACCCACTTTATTCCTTCTAAAAACTTCATTCTTATATATATTTTCTTTATGGTCCGTGGGAACTTGAATCCCAGTCTTTATGACAAACACATTTAAATTTCAGAGAATATGTAATAAACTATATATTTTTTAGAAATTTCAAGAGATCTATTATGGGAACATTATCGACTGTACCTTGTAACCTAGTTTTCTGAATATAAATTATTTGAGGTTGATCTATCATTGTATTTATTTGAGTTGCCCATGTATCAGTATGTCAAATTTATCTTATGCATGCAAATCATTTCCTTTTATTTTTATGTGATCATAAATGTTTAGAAAAACTATAATGGATATGAGGAAATTTTGATTATTTATTTTAAATGTGTGGATGTGTGTGGCTCCTGGTCCATTCTCAGGAAATTTCTTTCAAATAAAATAAAATCATTTAATGTTTTTAAATATTGACTTTTTCTTTGATTACCACAACGAACTTCTATAAAGTCCCACATTCTAAAGACCTACAGTCCCACGAAAATCATAACAGAGGAGTACCACCTCTATAAAAACGCGAGGGGATTTGTATCCTCATGAGTTTTCTGTTTCAGTCGTAACAGATTCAAGCAGCAATAGGAACATATACGCAGTGGTTTCCCTGAGATATAATGATTGGGGCATTGATTATTGGATGGTATGTTTCTTAGAGGGAAAGAAGACACTCATGAGATCAGTAATAGACTCTGAAGGCATTGAATTTACGATTGGGTCGATGGTTATTAAAGGAGAATATTTGACATAGGATAAAATAAAACAGAAGAAAGGTGGTTATTTTTTTCAATATTATAAACTAGGTCAATTCGTGTACCACTTTAAAAACTTGGTTGTTGGTACAAACCTCCAACTACAAACAATGCCATGTAAGAACTCATCAAAGGTATTTTACTTCTTTCCTTACTCATAGCATGAGAATTTAATGGATATTTTTAGTATTAGAAGTTATATCAATGGTCTACTTGAATGACCATAGGTATGTAAAATGAATAATTCAACAAATATTTAAGATTTGTGAATTATTGAAATTTTGTCTTCATTTTATGGTTTTTATGGTATTCTTGACTTGCTTCATTGAAATGCCATGCCTTGTCATTCCTTGTCAATCCATGCCATGCCATGCCTTTCCTTACCATGTCTTTCCTTGCCATGTCTTTCCATTCCTTTCCTTCCCATGCCATGAATTTCCTTACCTTCACTTTCCATACCATGGATTGCCTTCACTTGCCTTTCCATGCCATTCCATGCCTTTCCTTTCCTTGCCATGCCTTTCATTGCCTTGCCTTTCCTTTCCTTTCCTTTCCTTTTTATGCCATGTCTTTTATTTTCTTCACATGACATTCCATGTCATTCCATGCCTTCCCTTTCCATGTCATGCCATGACTTTCCTTTTGTTTCCATGCCTTTCTTTCACTTGCCTTACCTTTCCTTACTTTTCTTACCTTTCGTTACTTGGCTTACTTTCCTTACCTTTCCTTTCCTTGCCTTACCTTCCCTTCCCTTTCCTTCACTTTCCTTATCTTTCCTTACCTTTCCATGCCTTTCCTTCACTTTCCTTACCTTTCCATGCCTTTCCTTCACTTTCCTTACCTTTCCTTACTTTCCTTACTTTCCTTACTTTCATTACCTTTAATTTCCTTACCTTACCTCATCTTTACATGTTGTGCCTTGTCTTTCCTTCACATTCCATGTCATTCCATGCCATGCCATGCCACACCTTTCCATGCCATGCCATGCCTTTCCTTACCTCCCCATGCCATGCCTTGCCTTTCCATGTCTTGCCTTTCAATGCCATGTCATTCATTTACTTTACTTGCCTTTCCATGCCATGCCTTCCCTTGCCTTCACATGACATGTCATGCCTTTCCATGCCATGCCCTGCCTTGTCATTCCATGCCATGCCTTGCCTTTATTTTCCATGTCATGTCTTACCTTGCCATGTCTTGTCATGTCATGCCATGCCTTTCCATGCCTTGCCTTGCTATGCATTGGCATGCATTTCCTTTCCATGCCATGCCATGCCTTGTCTTACCATGCCTTTCCTTCCCATGCCATGCCTTTTCTTACTTGCCTTACCTTTCATTTCCTTGCCTTACCTTTCCTTGCCTTGCCTTACCTTGCCATGAATTTCCTTAAATTTCCTTACCTTGCCATTCCTTACCTTGCATTACCTTTCCTTTCCTTCACTTTCCTTACCTTTCCATGCCTTGGCTTCACTTTCCTTACCTTTCCTTACTTTCCTTACCTTAATTTCCTAAATTTCCTTACTTGCCTTACATTTCCTTGCCTTGAATTACCTTTACATGCCTTGCCTTCACTTTACTTACATTTCCATGCATTACCTTGCCTTACCTTTCCTTTCCATCACGTTCCTTACCTTTCCATGCCTTTCCTTCAATTTCCTTTCCTTTCCATGCCTAAATTCCAAAAATACTAGTCAATGACTCATTAATGCACTCATGTGTTTGTTTAGGTTGTGTAGTGGGTATATGTAAATTTTGTTAAACCCATCAATTGTTAATAACATTTATTCATTCTTACATGTCCACTAAACTTATTGATTTTGATCAATACAATGAGAGAGTTCACATGGAAACTAGATCTTAGAATGGGTATCATTTTCCAGCTACAAATAAAGTTTTTGAGGTTACATTTCATGACACACCATATAAAGTAATTCCTTGCTACCAAAATGCCTCCAAGGAGACTTGAAACCATTATTATTTTCCATTCACCATATATGATATTTTATTTCACATTCCTACCAAATGTTTGGGTTAGAGAACACAAGGAGACAAAGGAACCTCCCAAACCCAATCCCAAAAACATGTTCATGCAATTCCATTTCCATGCCATGCCATTGTCATGTCTTTCAAATCCATTTCCATGCCATTCTATTACCACGCCTTTCCATTCCATGTCATTTTCATGCCCTTCCAATCCATGCCATGCCATGCCATTCCCATGCCATTTCCATGCCATCCCATTACATTTCCATGCCTTTCCAAGCTATGTCATGCCATTCCTTCACTTTCCTTTCCTTCACTTTCCATGCCTTCACTTGCCTTTCCTTCACTTGTCATGCCTTCACTTTTCATTCCTTCACTTTCCTTGCCTTTCCTTCACTTGCCTTGCCTTCATATTCCTTGCCTTGCCTTGCCATGTCTTGCCTTGCCTTTCCATTCCTTTCCTTATATTTCCTTTCCTTGCCTTGCCTTCACTTGTCATGCCATGTATAGCCTAACAAGATTCACTTTCCTTACCTTTCCCTACTTTCCTTACTTGTCTTACCTTACTTTCCTAACTTTCCTTACTTTCCTTACCTTTCATTGCCTTGACTTACCTTTCCATGCCTTGCCTTCACTTTCCTTTCCTTTCCATGCCTTACCTTTCCTTACCTTTTCTTTCCTTCATTTTCCTTACATTTCCATGTCTTTCCTTCAATTTCCCTTCCTTTCCATGCCTAAATGCCAAAAATACTAGTCAATGACTCATTAATGCACTCACGTGTTTGTTTAGGTTGTGTAGTGGGTATATGTAAATTTTGTTAAACCCATCAATTATTAATAACATTTATTCATTCTTACATGATGTCCACTAAAATTATTGATTTTGATCAATACAATGAGAGAGTTCACATGGAAATTAGATCTTAGAATGGGTATCATTTTCCAGCTACAAACAAAGGTTTTGAGGTTACATTTCATGACATACCATAGAAAGTAATTCCTTTCTACCAAAATTCCTCCAAGGAGACTTGGAACCATTATTATTTTCCCTTCACCATATATGAGATTTTATTGCACATTACTACCAAACCTTTGGGTTAGAGCACACAAGGATACAAAGTACCCTCGCAAACCCAATCCCACAAACATGTTCATGCAATTCCATTTCCATTCCATGCCATTGTCATTTATTTCAAATCCATTTCCATGCCATTCCATTACCATGCCTTTCCATGCTATTCCATTATCATTCCCTTCCAATCCATTCCATTTCCATGCCATGCCATTACATTTCCATGCCTTTACAAGCCATGTCATGCCATTCCTTCACTTGCCTTGCCTTGCCTTCACTTTCCTTACCTTCACTTATCATGCCTTCACTTTCCTTGCCTTACCTTCACTTGCCTTGCCTTCACATGCCTTGCCCTGCCTTGACATGTCTTGCCTTGCCTTTCCATTCCTTGCCTTTCCTTGCCTTCACTTGCCATGCCATGTCTAGCCTAACAAGGTGTTAAATTTTCAAACATATGTAATAAGCACTGAGAAAAACCCTACTGCCGAAGATACTCCAACAAATAATTTTTTGGTCGATGGAATGATAGCAGAGTGGCCCCACTAGCTGACAATCGGTGCTCCAGATCTAATGAAACTAACGGTTTTTCCACCCGAGTATTGGTTTGAGTTTTATCACAATTTGCAACTCACCTCCTCAAGCTGTTCAGGGACATGTGGCCAATTTGGTCTAGGGGCATAAAATCCAAACCGAGCAGCATAACAAATTTTCATAAACTCCGCCAAATATCTTTGGCTAAGGCCCACACGAATACACTACCTACAAACTACCAACATGGTTTTCTTGAAAATCGACCTCTCTTCAGAAATTGCACTATGCCTCATTGAGAAAAACCCTAGTGATGGAGATACTCCAATAAATGGTTTTACGATTGATGGAATGATAACGGAGGGGTCCCAATAGCTAAAAATTGGTGTTGTTGATCCATTGTAATAGATGGTTCGTCCATATGAGTCCCGGTTTGATTTTTATTATGAGTTGAAACTCACCTCCTTAAGTCATTCAAGGACATGTGGTCAATTTGGTCTGGGGGCATAAAATCCAAACTGAGCAGCATAACAGAGTTCCCTAAGCTCCCGCAAGGCTATTTTTCCAAGGCCCACATGACTACACTACCCAAAATTGCTCGACATAGTGTTCTTGAAAATCGACCTCCTCCTTAGAAATTTCATTATGCCTCATTGAAAAAAACCCTAGTTCCAGAGATACTCCAACAAACAGTTTTTTGGTCGACGAAATGACAATGGAGGGGCCACACTAGTTGAAACTCGGTGCTCTAGATCTAATGAAAATGATTGTTCATCCATCTGAGACCCGGTTTGAGTTTTATCGTGAGATGCAACTTGCCTCCTCAAGTCATTCAAGGACATGTGGCCAATTTGGTATGGGGGCATAAAATCCAAACCGAGCAACATAACGAAATTTTGTAAGCTCCCACAAGTCTATTTATCCAAGGTCCATGCGACTACACTACCCACAAACTCATGACATAGTGTTCTTAAAAATCAACCTCCTCTTCAGAAATTGCACTATGCCTCATTGGGAAAATCCCTAGTGTTGTAGATACTCCAGCAAATGGTTTTCCTGCTGATGAAATGATAGTAGAGGGGCCCCACTAGTTGAAATTCAGTGCTCTGGATCCAATGAAACTGATGGTTCATCCATCTGAGTCCTGGTTTGATTTTAATCACGAGTTTAAACTTACCTCCTCAAGCCATTCATGGACATGTGGCCAATTTGGTCAAGGCCATAAAATCCAAACCGAGAAGCATAATGGAGTTTAGTAAGCTCCCAGAAGTATTTTTGGCCAAGGCCCATGAGACTACACTACCCACAAACTCTTGACATAGTTTTATTGAAAATCAACCTCCTCTTCATAAATTGCACTATGCCTCATTGAGAAAAACCCTAGTGTCAGAGATACTCTAACAAACAATTTTCCTGTCAACGAAATGACATCGAAGGGGCCCCACTAGATGAAACCAAATTCTTCAGATCTCATGCAACTGAAGGTTCTTCTATTTGAATCCTGGTTTGATTTTTATCACGATTTGCAACTTGCCTCCTCAAGTCATTCGGGGACATGTTCCCAATTTGGTCTAGGGGCATAAAATCCAAACCGAGTGGAACAAGGAGTTTCGTAAGTTCCCGAAAGTCTTTTTGGTCAAGGCCCGCGCGACTACACTACCCAAAAATTCCCGACACAATGTTATTGAAAATTAGCTTCCTCTTCAGAAATTACACTATGCCTCATTGAGAAAAACCCTAGTGTTGGAGATACTCCAACAAACCGTCATTCGATTGATTGAATGATAACAGAGGGGCCCGACTAGTTGAAACTTGGTGCTCGGGATCCAATGCAATCGACGATTCTCCCATCTGATTCCATGTTTGATTTTTATCATGAGTTTCAAATTCCCTCCTCAATCCATTCATGCACATGTTAGTATGGAAAGGAAAGGAAATGCAAGGAAAGGAAAAACAAGTAAAGGAAAGGAAATCAAAGGAAAAGCATGACAAGGCTAAGAATGGCATGACATTACAAGGGACAAAAAGGTCTATCTCAAGGTCTAGGTCTAGGTCTAGGTAAATCCTATTAATTATGATAATCCATGTTTGACAACTATGAAGATACCTTAGATATATGAATAAAGAGAGCTTATGTTATGACATTGAAATGATCATGCAATTATTTTTATCTAAGATATATGGGATAACAAGTTGTAGAATTGCATTCTTATTGAATCTTTTGATTGTAATTTTTACATCTTAAAATTGTTCGTTTAGTACAAATATTATTTACATATTAATCTTGTTCATTTATGTATTAAACTTGTTCATTTAGATATTAAACTTGTTAATTTACGTATTACACTTGTTCATTTAGGCAAGTCATGGAATGGCATGGCATGGAAAGTGAAGGAAATGCAAGGCATGGCATGGCAAGGAAAGACATGACAAGTGAGGGAAAGACAAGGTATGGTATGGGAAGGCATGGCATGGTATGTAATGGTATGGAAAGAAATGACATGGAAAGGAAAGGCATGGAAACGAAAAGAATGAAAAGGAAAGGCATGGAATGGCAAGGGATGGCATGGCATAGAATGACAAGGCATGGCATGGAAAGTGAAGGCAATGCAAGGCATGGAATGGAAAGTTAAGGCAAGGAAATGCATGGCATGGTACTAAAAGGGAAGTCTTGGCATGGAAATTCATGGAAAGTGAAGGCAAGGCAAGGCATGACATGGAAAGGCAAGACATGGCATGGCATGGCAAGGAAAGGAATCACATACCTTTCCTTCACTTTCCTTTCATTCACTTTCCTTCACTTGCCTTGCATACCATACCATACCAAGGAAAGGCAAGGAAAGACATACCATACCATACCATACCATACCATACCATACCATGGCATGGCAAGGCAGGGCATACCATACCATGGCATGGCAATGCAGGGCATACCATACCATGGAATGGAAAGGAAAGGCATACCATACCATACCATGCCATGCCAAGGATACCATACCATACCATACCACACCATACCAAGGAAAGGCATACCATACCGTACCATACCATGGAAAATCAAGGTAAGAAAAGGCATACCATACCATACCATACCATGGAAAGGCTAGGCAAGGAAAGGCATAGTATACCATACCATACCATAGCATGGAAAAGCAAGGGAAGTCATACCATACCAGACCATACCATACCATGGAAAAGAAAGGCAAGGCAAGACATACCATGCCTTGGCAAGGAAACGCAAGGCATACCATACCATACCGTACCATACCATGGAAAGGCGAGGCAAGGCATACCAAACCATACCATACCATACCATGGAAAGTAAAGGAAAGGAAAGGAAATGCAAGTGTTACACATTATTTTGGTCACCCTGATGATTATTACATAAACATGTGTTCAGGTTCCCAATATAATATTTTTCTTGAGAAAATCAACCTCTTTCCACCCTTGCAAGATGCATTTTTGGAAGGTCACCGTGGGCTGTTCCCTTTACATAGTGTGGAAATCCATGATTTTCACATGCTGCACTATGGCTAGCCCATGGGATTTCCGCAGGATGCTATATAGGCAGGTCACGATGACACTTTAAAACTAAAAGAGGAAAGAAGTTCTAGCATCTTCTTGAAGTGGAATCTTCAGGAAATATTAGGTGGTGTTTGTATGGTTACGATCCTACTGACTTCTATGATTTGATGATATCATCCTCATCTCTTTAACCACTTCATCTTCTCCTATATAATGATAGGCTTCTCATGGAAAAGGTTAGAGGTACAAACATAAAGAAGCATAGAGACTGAAGAAAGAATAGACTGAACACTGTGTGAAGAATCCTATCTCAAGCAATGATTGAGGTATCCATTCATCCATCAAGTTTTTGAGAGAAAAATTCATGAAAATATCGGAGCAAATGTATGTGTGTGTTAGAACAAAGGGCCACTGAAAAGGTACTTGTGACATCAAGGCGATTCAGTTGTATCTTCTACCTTTCATTAATATAATACGGTGGCACATCTCTTTCCCATAAAATGATTGATATATTATTACATGACTCCTTGATCACATGTTTAGGTTCTCATTGAATTTCACTATCACTGCTTTCATGTTGGTTGATTTGTGTTATTGTAGATCTGACCTCACAGGAGCATTGGAGTAAAGTGGGATCAACAAAGACATAACGAAGCGATTCATACAGTACGTTATCCATTCCTCCTTTGGTAATTAAATTAAATTATTGTAACCTAGGGAAAGCGTCTTGTTTTGTCTTGTTTTGTTCTAGATCCAGGCGGATCTAGGGGAATTAGTTCATGTCTGCATCTACCAATTTACCCGTTAACAAAATTGGCGACTCCACTAGGGAAGTACAACTTGATTATGGTTTTTCATTGGCCATTTTCTCATAGCCTATCTTTTACATTATGTTTTAGTCTCTGAGTCTGTGTGAGATCCAATTAGACTCACTGGTTTTAAAATTTTCCTGAGACCCTTTGTCCTTTTTGAAAATTTTTCTATTTTCTGAAACATGTATGCATTGCACCTTATTGAGATCCCGTGGAAACCTTCCATTTCCACCCCCTGGTGGTTTGTTTCAGTGCGAGATTTCTGCGACCTGCATGATTATTGTCCTACAGAAACCACTCATTTCTGCACTGCGTTATACTTCCTGCCTGTGGCGACATTTGAAAACTTTTTGGATTGGGTCTTAACATCTACTATTGCCCAGTTTCTATTTTAGTCAACTGGAAAGGGATTTTAATACTAGTTCTTGAGTTCTTTTGATTGTTTCAACTTGATCTTGATTGATTTCGGAGATCAAAAGCTTCTCTTTTGATCTTTGTTTTTATCGACAAGGATATAATCTCTGGACTTGCGTCCGAGTGCTTTCTCGATAAAAGATTTTGTTTTGGGTTTGGATTTGTAAGTTGGTTGCATCTTCTGGATTGGTTAATGATTAGAAAAACATTTCTTGTTCATATTTGAAGATACATTTTCTTGTCAATTTTTATTTTTATCTCCATTGAAAGATCGATTTGGGTGTTTGTTGAGTGTTTTATTTCCATTGGTTGTTTACCCTTTCTTAGTTCCATCCCTATTTTTTGGTTTCTAAAAAAAAAAATTAAAGTCTTTTAAGTCTTTTAAGAAATCATTTATTCAGAAAATCTTGGCGTTTGAAATAGTGAAAGAGAACGAATAGTGAAATTACATTGTTAATGATTGTTTGGTACTACATTCAAAAAGGGAATTGTACATCGTAGTTTGCATTGTTCCAGAAAAATTCTTTCTCCCTACTGTAGATAGAATTCATAGAACGAAAGTTTGCATCATTCATTTCTATTTACACGTTATTGGGTCAAAGTCCCACACAACATTGGTTTTGTTCTTGTCTCCCTCTTGAGTAACAACACCCTGTCATAATATTGTGAAACTCTAAACTTCAACTAGTAGTTTTTTCTAGGGCTCTTTTACACCAACATTAGCTAGGCTAGAGCTTTGGAATAGGCAGTGAGACACATTCTCCAAAGCACAAAACACACCATAGTATCTTGTGATAGGGAGTGGTCAAATCCATTTGCAACGTTTTGTCCTGGGAAGCCCTTATCACATAAGGGTCAAACCTGAGGTCACATTGATATTGGCAAAGTCACTCACCCTGCTTTGTTGGTCTCAGTGTAGAGATTGCAAATATTATGGGGGTTTCTTGAAGGTATACCCACAATGATGAGTTGAAGCCTCTCAAGTTGATTTTGGGCTCGATACCCTGCCCTTGCATGTGGATCAGACTGTCGATTGTTCCCCCAGGCATCACTGTTGTTTGTGGTAACTTTAGTAGCCTATCTTCTTAGGGTCTTACACAAGGTGACTGTGGAGGGGAAAGTCTCCATGGTACCTGGAATCGACATTGGCCAGACTCACTCGGGCTCCTTGGAGGGTATACCCATGATTATGTGTGGGAGCTTGCACCAGGGTGTAAGTCCGTTAAGCAGGTCGTCAACGTAACTTTTCCACCCTAGCCCAACCCCTTCTTATCTCGTCTTCGTGACGTTGGATTTCATCACCAACTAGTAACTTCGAAATAAGGAGGTCTCGTTTGCTTGG
Source organism: Picea engelmannii (assembly GCA_009831015.1). Taxonomy (NCBI): domain Eukaryota; kingdom Viridiplantae; phylum Streptophyta; class Pinopsida; order Pinales; family Pinaceae; genus Picea; species Picea engelmannii. Next base: position 36,278 of record ML823378.1, read on the forward strand.
TTCGATTCCTAGATTCTACTAGTGAGTGTTGGTTGTTTACATAGTTGGCCATCGATTTATTTCATAGGATTTTCAGTTCAGCCAACATTGACCCTCCACATCGTTCACGTAGGATGAAGGGACTAACTCTGGAAGATCTAAAAGTTTCACAACCCTTGCCTCCCAACCCACCGGAGGATTCTCCTCAACAGAGTGAGATCCAGGACAATGTACCTTCACAGCCAGGAAGGAATTATTCCCTAAACAGTTTTGGGCTTCTTTCTGACCCTATAAAATCTTTCCACCTACCTCCTGGATACGAGAGACATGTTCTCCACCTCAATTCAATAGGAGAAATTGTTGTTGACACCTCTAGATTATCTCCTGAGATTGTCGCCTGCTTAGACGAGGATCCTCTTGAAGTCACTGACACAACAACTTCTAGATGAAACCCTCCTACCTCAGAGACCGAAGTTGATATACACACCGCCTCTTAACCTCTCGAAACATCTTACACATTCACGATACCCCTATATCATTTTAATACTACAACGTGCTATTATTTTCCTTGTTCAAAAACGTTGTTAGCTGGTGTTACACATGATTTTGGTCACTTTGGTGATGTCTCTACAAGTGATGTATTCAGGATCCCACAAGGACTTTTTCCTGAGAAAAGTGACTATTGTCTCCTTCCAAAACACACATTTTTAAGATGAGTTCGCAGGCTGCCTATATTACAGGGTGTGAAAATCCTTCATTCTCATAGGCAACCCAAACTTAGGGTGCAAACTGTTCGCAGTCTACTCTATAGGTAGGGTGCGAACCTGTTTCAAAGCTTGGAAAAGAGAAGAGGTCATGAAGGTTCTAGAAGGGAATCTTTTAGAAAATGAGTTGGCATTCACATGGTTGGCATCCTACTGACTTCTTAGATTTAGTGGGATCATCCTCATCCTTTTAACCATCTCTCCTTCTCCTATATATTGAAAGGTTTCTCATGGAAAAGGTTAAGCAATATTGAATGAAGAATTGGTGAAAGAATTGTGTGAAGAACTCTTCTTGGATAGAAGCTTGAAGACTCTATTTTCTCTATCAAGTTATATTGGATCTTCTTCATGCAAGTGCAGAGAAAGTGTGTGTGTTGGAACCAAGGGTCACTGAAAGGAAGCTTCCAACATCAAGGTGATTTGGTTGTATCTTCTACTTTCATTTAATATAATACAATGGCATGTCCCTTTCCCATAAAATCACTCTTATTTTATTGCATAACTCCTTGATCATATGCATAGGTTGAAATTGAATATACTTTGCTATATTCACTTTGGTTGGTTTGTGTTGTCTTGGACCTGATTTCACAAGAGCATCGAAGCGAAGTGGGAACAACAGAGACCTAAGGAAGTGATATAAAGGTATGTCACTCATTCCTTCTTAGTAGTAGATTCAATGACTGCAACTTAGGGAAAGAGTCATGTCCTATCCTATTTTGTTCTAGATCTGGGTGGATCTAGGGAGATCTGTTAGTGTCCGCACCTACCGATTTATCTGATAACAAAATTGGCGACTCCGCTGGGGATACAACCCATTTTGGTGGTTTTTGCTTGGCCATTTTATTCTGACCTACCCTTTTTCATTCCCAATCAATCTCTGAGTCTTGAGGAGATCCTCACAGACTCCTTGGATCCAGAAGTTCCCTCAAAATTTCTGGATACAGACCTTCTCGCACTGTACCTTTTTGTATCCTGCAAGAATAACTAAGGTTCTCACCCCAGTGTTCAGTTCAGTGCGAACTTCTCGCACCCTGCCTGTGTCTAGCCTGCAAGAATCCTTAATTATCGCACTGTACCCCACTGTCAGACTGCGAACTCACTTGTAAAAATTTTGGATTAAGTCTTTTGTGTATTCAGATGCCCAGATTGGTTGGTGTGTCTGGAAAGAACTTCTCTGGCCAGTGATTGAATGTTTCTTGACTTCAAATCTTGTGAATGATTAGTTTTCGGAAATCAAAATCTCTTCTTGTTCATTTTTTCTCAATTTTTACCTCTTGACCTTTTCTTAACAAGGGTATAATCTACGATTCTAAAATATGAGTGCTTGTTTGGTCGGGAGCCTTTGATTGGATTAAGAGTTGAGATTAATTGTCCTTTTCAATTGCTTATTACTTGGAAATTGTTACCCATGTGCATTTGAAGAGACTGGTCTTGTCAGTTTGTTATTTTTGTCTTCATTCAAAGATCGATTTGGGTGTTTGTTGTGTATTTATTTTTCATTGGTTTCTTACTTTTTCCTAGTTCCATCCCTGTTGCTCGGTTTCTAATAAAAATTAAAGACATTTTCTTTTTTTAAGAAACTTTTTATTCGAAAATATTGGCATTCAAGTATTGAAAGAGAACGAATAGGTAATTTTCATTGTTCATGGTTGTTTGATATTACATTTCAGAGAAGATCATACATCGTAGTTCATATTGTTCCAGAAAACTCCTCTTTCCCTCCTGTAAATAGGATTCATCGAACAAAAAATTGTATCATTCATTCTTATTTATGCATTGTTGGGTCAGAGTCTCACACAACATCGATTTCATTTCTGTGTCTTTTTGAGTAACAACAACCTTTAATGATATTGCACAATTTTAAAATTCAACTAGTAACTTTTTCTAGGGCTCTTTTACACCAACATTAGCTAGGCTAGAGCTTTGGAATAGGTAGTGAGACACACTCTCCAAAGAAAAAAACACACAATAGTATCTTGTGATAAGGAGTGTCAAATTCCATTTGCAACATTTTGTCCTGCGAAACCCTTCTCACACAAGGGTCAAACCTGAGGTCACATTGAGATTGACAGAGTTACTCACCCTGCTTTGTTAATATTGGTGTAGAGATTGCACGTATTATGGGGGTCACTTGAAGGTATAACCACAATGATGAGTGGAAGCCTCTCAAGCTGATTTTGGGCTAGATACCTTGCCCTTACGTGTGGATCGGACTGTCGATTGTTCCCCCAGGCATTATTGTTGTTGGTGGTAACCTTCATAGCCTATCTTCTTGGGGTCTTACACAAGGTGACTGTGAAGGGGTAAGTCTTCACAGTACCTGGAATCGACGTTGGCCAGACTCACTTGGACTCATTGGAGGGTATACCCATGATTGTGTGTGGGAGCTTGCACTAGGGTGTAAGTCCGTTAAGAAGTTCATCAACATAACTTTTCCACCCTGGCTCAACCCCTTCTTGTCTCGTTGTTGCAATGTTGGATTTCATCACCAACTAGTGACATCGAAATTAGAAGGTCTTGTTTGCTTGGTGTTGCTTCCTAGATTTTATTAGCGCATGTTGTTTGTTTACCCAAGTTGGCCATAGAATTGCTTTCATAAAAATTCTAACTCGATCAAAATTGACCCTCCACATCATTCACATAGAATGCAAGGCCTACCCCTAGAAGATCTGGAAGGTTCTCAACCCTTGCCTACCAACTCACAAGAGGGATCTCCTCAACAGAGTGAAGTCCAAGACGTTGCCACTCCACCAGTGGAAAGAACTAAGTCTTTAGAATGGTTCTGAATTACTAATTCTCGAGAGGAATTTAGACTTCCTTCCAACTCCGGGAGATGTATTGTGTGAGTGAATTATTCCGGAGATATAGTTGTTTAGTCTTCTGGATCACCAACTGGACCCTTCATAGGACCTGAGGGTCAAGATAATTTTTGGACTACTGGCATTTTTAGACGGGATCTCTTTGGCTCAGGAGAAGGCATTGATATCACTGTGGCACCTGAGCTGCCCGAAACATATGATCCCGATGTAGTACATTTTACTTATTTTTCGGGTACAGACGCTCCACTAGCTAACCGCATCTTGACTATCCCTCTAAAAATGGTCCATTACACAATTGTCCTAGATACTATGAGTCCTCACACCAAGATTACAACGGCTAGCCAAGCCCCCATTGGCACACCGCTTTCGCCTAGATACACCCCAACCCTTCCGCCTGGATATCATGCTTTGAATGCTTCTATTCCCGCTCCTACACAAATCTCATCGGGGACTCTTGGCATTTCCACTTATTTTGGGCACCATATTGTTCCCAGTTTTATTCTGACACTTCATCAACCCCCTTTCAGAGGACCTCTTCCATCCTCTATCGGAGGCACTGACCCTAGTGGCACCATCCTGTATTTCACACCTAATTACCAGATTCCTGTTGGTGGACAATTTCACCAAGAAGGCCAAACCCAACCCCCTTTTGCAGGACAAATCCCAACTAGGACGCAACCCTCGATTGGAGGTAAACCCCCACTGACCCCACCCTATGGACAAAACATACCTCCATCCTTGGCCCAATATTGGAATTATCTTATACAACATAATCCTCACTCGACTGGGGGGAAACATGTTATCATACTAATCAATAGGTGCGGACACTAACAGATCTCCCTAGATCCACCTGGATCTAGAACAAAGCAAGATAGGACATGACTCTTTCCCTAAGTTTTGGCCATTGAATTAACTCGTAGGAAGGAACAAGTAGCATACCTTAGTATCTCTTCCTAGGGTCTTTGTTTCTCACGCTTTGCTCCAGTGCTCTAGTGAGGTCAAGACCAAAACAACACAAACCAACCAAAGTGAAGATAGCAAAATATATTCAACTGTCAACTTATGTGTATGATCAAGGAATTACAAAATAAAGTGAGAATAGATTTATGGGAAAGGGACATGCCACTGTATCATATTAATTGAAAGTAAATATTACAACCTGATAGCCTTGATGTCACAAGCTTCCTTTCGATCGCTCTTGGCTCCAACACACACACTTGCTCAATCCTTGCATGAAGAAGCTCAAATCCTCTTGATAGACTTGCTAGAGTCTCCAAGTTGTTGTTCAAGATAAGTCCTTCACACAATTCTTTCACCAATTCTCCAATGAATCTTGCTTAACCTTTTCCATGAGAATTCCCTCAATATATAGGAGAGAATGAGATAGTTACTTGGATAAGAATGATCCCAAAATATCGGGGAATCCAGTACAAGGATAACCATTCGAATGCCAACCCATTCTTCTAGAATATTCCCTTCTAGAAACATTGAGAATTCATCTTTTTCCATGCTTTAGGATGAGTTCACACCCTGGCTATTCAACACAGTGTGAGAAGTTCACACCCCAGCTTAAGGCAGCCTGTGAGAATCAGACATTCTTGCACCCTGGGATACTAGCAGCCTGCGAACCCTCTTCAAAAATGAGTTTTCTGGGAAGAGATGAAAGTAACTTTTCTCAGGAGAAAGTTCTTATGAAGAGCCTAAGTACACCATCATTAATACACCATCATGATGACCAAAATCATGGGTAACAGAATTCCCCCCAAAGTATGAGGTTGGAATCAGTGACATCCAAAAGACTTTGTAAGCTTCATGTGTGTGTCGGAAACCAGGAGCACACCTAATCGGAAACCTTTCGAACAACCAAGCATCTGCAAAATATCATATATACCAAGTCTGAGGTAGGCATTCCCATACTAAAATCATAGATGGATGACATTGTAGACATAGGTCATGGCTACCAATCATACACTGTGGATCCAAGCCGTCAAAATATAGCATAGCCACCAGGAATACACTATGGATCTATGCGAGAAATTTCAAATTGAGATGCCATAGCCACAAGACATACACAGTGGATCTATGTGTCATAGATTATACATACTCCATCACAACCTGGACAAAGAGATGACATCCAACGTCTTCAATCTCATCACCCAAAGTACGAATCTAACCATGTGATTACATGTGTTGAAGTCGAACATGGCAGAAACCACTTGATTACCAGTCATTGATGAAACCGTTAACAAGTACAAGGGAAATCACCATTGATGTCAATGACTCCCAAGGTACCCTAGTACAATCCATCGAGTGTGAATGAATGAGTTGAAGTCGAACATCCGATGGAATCTTTCGATCAAGGGTCAATGATGTAAACCCACTGTCGAAAGCGAGGAAACCTGCCATTGAGGCATGCAAGCTCCAAGGTACCAACTGATTTCTAAGTCTTGATTCCAGATAATTAGCTGAAGTCGACGGAATAAAACTCGTCACAGGAGGGCCTTGATGTATCCCCCATCAATGACACGAAATGAGTAACAGATTTTGAAGGTGAAACAGAGTATGATGTAAATTGAACTGGACACAGGGAAGGCCGACACAGAGAGAATGGACAACTGTAGATGGCTGAATCAATAGAGGTTTCAGATGGACTTCTCTTGAACATATGAACGACACGACCAATTATTTGGCAGCATTGACTCAAAGACGACACAGGGAATGACCTTGTAGCAAATTGAATGAGAGGCAAATGGATTTCCCAAACCGGCTTCAAATGATGAATAGGGGGTGTCATGTTCAAAAGCGACACTTACTGCCAATCAATACGAAGATGAAAACATATCCCTTTCCCAAATTTTCCCCCACCATTTCTGGCGAGTACCTCTTTATTTTTACGCAATCTTGAGGAGGATAACATATGCTTGTTGATATAAGCTTATCCTTTGGATAATTCCTTCGGAGTATGTTTAACGAACCCTAAGAAGGAGTGGTCCCATTACGGGTCTGTCAATGTTTGTTTAACGAGTCCAGAGATAGAAAACTCGAAGGTTTTTCATGATTATAGAGTCTAGAAAAACACTTAAAAGAGAACTCTCTCAGTTCCTTTTTTGTAAAATAGTCTAGATGAGACTGAAAAAGAGATAAATTATCACTCACCAGACGCTTACTTCAGATACTTTATCGAGCGTGAAAATAGCAAGGTCGTTCGGCTATCTTTTCATGTTTAGAGAGTCTGAAAAGAGCTTAAAGAGGACTCCAGGGGGGTTCCTTTTTTGTATAACCTTGTTGAGCCCGAAAAAGTGATAAGAGTATGCTCGATCGCATTCTCATGTATTTTCGAGCGCAAGAACGGACAAAGACCACGCTCGAGGTTTTATACAAAAACCATAAAAAATAATCAAAACACGCATTGACAAAGAAAAAATATGTCTGCATCCCTGTATAGGATCCTCGAAGTCATTATGCCTGCAAAAGTTACACTCAAAAAGACATTAGGGATTAGGGTTTAATAGATAAATAATCATAAAAAACCAAATGACATAGTAAAAGTAAATAAAAAGGAGTAAAAACTTTTTTACCATATCATTTTCACTTTTCCACTATTTGAGCTCAAAAACCCTTCTTTTACCCTCGAACTTCGGCATCAGATTGCGCGAGTTACGAGCATCCTTTCAGTGATCCGTCAGCGACAGTGAGGTGGGCTCTTTGTCCTTTACTCTTTCATGGTTTAATTTTGCATTTCCATTGGTTAAAAATTCATTTATGAGTTGGTTTTATGAGCCCTACTTGCGCTCCACCATTCTTGCAGGTGGGCTACATGGGACCTGCGAGAATGGATCATTCTCGCAGGTGAGCCCACAGCAGCCTACGAGGTTCTCACACTGTGCACAAAGGGCACCTGCGAGAACTGTAAAGCTCAATTTTTTTTTTTAAATTTGCCCAATGAAAGAGAACCAAATCATGAAAAAAAGTTGCTAATCTTCTTTTTGTGCTTCTTATGCAGATAATTGGCCATCAAAATGGTTCTTGAATGGCGTGAAAGGAAGCACGAAGAAGACAATGAAATTTTTGGAAATCATCCACCTACTATTTTTGCTTTGAGAAATTGTGGCCTCCTGAAGTACTTTCGTATTCCGGGCATGAGGGCCCAAGTCAGGTTATTAGCGTACCGTGTGCATATGTGGGATCCTGATCAGCAGGTATTTCATGTGGGGGTCCACACACTGTCCTTAGATATTGAGGACATTTACTTTTTGACTGGATTTTCTCGGCGGGGGTACTATGTGAGCCTGACTGGTAGCAGAGGTGGTGGGTTGCCCATGAGTGAGTACTGTCATTTACACTGTGTTCCCGAGGCAAAGAGAAAGAAAAGAAAAGTAGCTATTTGGGGGGTACAATATTTGACCCTCCGTACTATCCTATTCACCATAGCTCGGATGGTTGGAAGTTCTTCTCCTCACATGGTGCTACAGAGTTACTTCCAGTATGCTATAGAGTGTACTGAACCTCAGGTGTTTAACTAGGCAGATGCAATGCTTTGTATCATAAAAAGGCAGTTGACCAAATGCAGACGAGGCAACCTGAAGCAATTCAGGTATGGATCTTTTCTAGTGTCCTTCTTCCTTGAGAGGGTTCCATTACTGAGGTTGAGTGGAATTTACCAGCTCCCAGGGATCCAAGGATGCTGAGATGGTGTCAGCTTATGGCTCGGCACGTAGCTAGACTGATCACCAAGTATGATGATACCTTCTTTGACTGGCTTCAACCACAGATGTTGATGGTTGACAACTATGCTTATGCCGGGTTGGATTTCCGAGGAGATCCAGACTTAGTACTGCCAGAGGATGCTCAGTGGGGGGAACTTGGTAAGAAGTACACACATTTTTTCCTTTTTAAATGTTTTTGTGCATTTTTATCATATTCAAATGTTTTTGTTTTATAAGTTCGTCCAAAGACTAAATAAAAAATTCATTTTTGATGACACAGATTTTGGACCTTATCGACCTCCTGGTGCTTCTCCCATTTAGCGGAAAGGAGAGGTAGTGGAAACCCCACAATATGTCGAGGATTATCAAGTAGTGGAACAAAATCTAGAGGGCCCGACCACAGATATTCCAGACATGCCTCTTGAAGAGGTTACACGACGCGATCAACGTCATACTGTAGGAGTGTCAGGGTCCATGAGTCAACTGCTCTGTAGGGTTGCTCAGGCAGTCGTGTGTTACCATGAACGTCATCCATGACGTCACTTTGTAGAAGCTATGAGCTTCAAATTTTGACATTTTGGTCTTCGGACAAAACTTTTTGTAAAAAACTCTTTTGATCGTTATATATACAGACGGCTTCTACCAGTTTATCATGTGTTGTGTGAACATTAATGTGATTGATTTATAAATGATTCAAATGTCTGTCTAATACATAATTAGCCAATGCATCTGTTAATGTATTTAAACATCTAGGAATATTTTGATATTCAATGTAATCAAAATAACGTTCCAAGAGGCGAATTCGCAAATACACCCGTAACAAAGTAGGACTTCGAATAGTATAGAAATTACTTAACTGTAGTACTACAAGCTGTGAATCGAGTCGCACAACCAAATGACAGATTCCGAGTGAGATAGCATCAACCAATAATTCAATAATGACGCTATACTCTGCAATGTTGTTGGTCGCACGGCCGAGACACACACCTCGTAAGGAGACAAGTTTGTTTGTAGGGGTGTAAATTGCCCACGCAGCGGAAGCAAGGTTCTAAGTACTACGTCTAGTGCCATCAATGAAGCCAATATAGGGTAGGGAAGACTCTGACATCTGGAAATCAAACACAATGTCACATAAGGGAAGAGACCAGATAACAACAAAAGAAAGCTATAGTAACACACAAGAAGTATGATACAATAAAAATACAAGTACTCGTGCACATATGATTTTATGCATAGTACTTCTTCAAGTACAACCCATTCTTGGGTTCACTCAAAGGGATACCATCGTAATATACCAACTCATAAGCTCCTTTTTCCAAAACTCATCGAACAATATAAGGACCTCGCCACATGGCTTCGAATTTCCCAGCTCCTAACATATCTCGATCTTGTTCATAGAGAAGAACAAGATCACCTTCGGAGAAAACACGAGGCTTGACATGCTTGTCGTATTGGGCCTTGAAATGCTTTTTCTGAGCTTCTATGACTAGGGTGGCATCGCGTCAAGTTTCTTCTAATCACATAAGATACAATAGACGTTCTTCCTCAGCAAAAATGTTGGGTAGGAGTTCAACAACTAGTTTTAAAGAGGGTATCTTGCATTCAATTGGGACAATGGCTTCCACACCATAGACTAACCGGAAAGGTGTAAACCCAGTAGCGGACTTGACGTATTTCTGGTACGCCCACAATGTCAAAAACAACATTGTGTGCCAACTTGTTTTATGAATCCCTATCATTCGTCGGAGTATAGTTATGAGAACTTTGTTAGTCCCTTCGACTTGGCCATTGTCTTGTGGGTAATAGGGCGTCGAGTTATCATGGTGAAGACCCAACTTTTCAGTAAGTTCGGACATCATAAAATTCCTAAATTTGCTACCATGATCAGTGATGATAGCTTGGGGAACACCAAAACGAGCTATGGCATGATTAAAAAGGAACAACGCTGTGGTCTTTCCAGTGTTGTCAAATGTCGGCATCGCCTCGACCCATTTCGTAAAGTAATCGACGGCTACAATAATGTAACCATGCCCCCCGTCCAAGTGAGGGTGACATGTCATGAAATCGATGCCCCATTTCACAAAGGGACCAACTGAGACCACGGGGTGAAGAGGAGCAGGATGTGACCGAATCTTATTATTATAGGTCTGACAAGCATGACATTTTTGAACGGTAATGATGCAGTCGTTAAATAATGAAGGCCAAAAATACCCTGCACGTAAGATCTTCTGGGTAGTAGCATACCCAGACATATGACCACCACAGGCTCTAGAATGGCAGTCATTCATAGAATTCTCGGCTTCGTCGAACATTAGACAATGTAGAGAAACAAAGTCAATTCCTCGACGATAAAGAGTATCCCCGAGGATAATGTATTAAAAATCTTGATATCGTATTCAACGTCGTTCAGTACTGGACAAAGTTGGCCGGAAAGTCTAGGTTTGGAGATATATAACGATATCCCCATACCAAATATCATCAATGCTAATAAAGAAAAGAGATTCACCGGGTAATGAATCAGCTACTACATTTTCCGTTGCAGAATGGGGAAAGTCGCATATCAACTCAGCAAAAACTAAGGACTTCTTGGACTTGGCACGTTCAAATTCCAAGTCAAACTCTTGGAGTATCACAATCCATTTGGAGTATTTTCCCCCTAGCAATTGACGGGTGAGAATGTGTTGCATAGGGTTGCAATGAGAAATCATTGTTGTCTTGCATGAGAGGATATAGTACCGGAAGCGTTGGATGGATTGAACGATAGCCAAGGCCAGTTTCTCGACATGTAAATACTTGATTTCAGTCGGCGTGAGACTTTGACTAAAGTAGTAAATAACATGTTCATCGTGAGCATCATCCTCTTGGATGAGAACCATACCAATAGTGTAATCTGAGGCAACAAGGTAGAGGAAATAATCGTGACTGTAATCGGGGGGAAAGAGAAGCGGAGCACGTGTTAGGGACAATTTCAAAGCTTCAAAAGAATTGTTGGCAATGATATCCCAGACAAACTCTGAATCCTTCTTTAATAGTGGCGTAAATCCATGAGTTATCTCGGCGTAATTTGGGATAAAATGACAAAGAAAGTTTGCTTTCCCCTACAAACTTTGCAAATGGCGAATAGTAGAAAGAGGAGGGAGATTAAGGATCACCTCAACCTTTAAAGGATCCACCCGAATCCCTTGACGTGAAACGATAAAACCTAGAAGACGGCCGGATTCCACACAGAAAACGCACTTATGAGGATTCAAACGTATACGGTAGAACCGATAGCGAACGAAAATGGCTCAAAGGTGGGTTGGGTGATTGACTCGACACATTGAATGAGCGAGTAAATCTTTCAAATAGGGTTGAACGATGTGCTTGATATCATGGAAAGAATAAGACATAGCGCGTTGAAAAGTTGCGCCAGTGTTCTTGAGACTGAAAGGAAGTTTTCAATAGGCAAAAGTACCCCAAGGACAAATAAAAGAAGTCTTATGTTGATCCTCGGGAACAATGTTGATTTGATTATATCCCAAGAAACCATCAATGAGAGAGAAGATTTAGCTTCCGGCGCAGTCATCGACAATCTGATCAATGAAAGGGGTAGGAAAGTTGTCTTTTGGACAAGCTTTTTTGATATCCTTATAATCAACGCATACACGAATGGTGCCTTGTTTCTTTTCAATCGGGACAAGATTGGAAACCCAGTCTGTGAGAGCGACCGGATAAATAAAGCCGACTTTCAGAAGTTTCTCGACTTCGAGCTTGATAGAAGCCGCTTTATGTGGGTGAACTGGATGAAGGCACTGCCGAATGGGTTTAGTGCTGGGTTATGTCTTTATCTCATGTATCACAATATCAAGGTCTATACCCGACATTTATTCGTAGCTCCAGGCGAAGATGTCACGAAACTCTTTGAAAAGGGACGTATAGGTGACTATTTCGTCAGGGGAACACGAAGCTCCAATATGGACATTTTCGACGATTCCAGGTTTGACGGATATGTCAAGGGGAATAGTGGGCGAGATATTGCTTAAGTTCCCTTCGGAAAACACATCGTGTGCAGACTCAGGAACGTTTGAGATGAAAACAACGGTCGACGAAGTAGAGATCCATTGGTAGTTCTCAAGAGTATGTTTCTCTAGAAAGAGGATGGAACGATGATGCCCATCGTCCCAAAGGGTGCCCTCCATGACGAACATGATCATCTCATCAGTGGGAAAAATAACATGAAAAGGATCAGGAGACAACCCACCAAGAGAAGGAGTAGAAGGTGTTGCCGATTGAATGGCCTGATAGGCGGATTCAACTGAAATTAGCGGCATTGCGTCGCCGAAACGAAGATGGTCTCCAGGGTTAGGTACTATCCATCATTCATCAGACGCAGGAAGTTCATGAGGCGAAGTGGAGATCATGATGATAGATGCAATAGACGAGCATGGAACATCGGGTGGGGGAATGGGGAAAGTACCCGTTAACGAAGAGTCCTTGAGAAGGCCTACATCGACATTCTCATAACCCAATGGGGTTTTAGTGATAAACAGTACATTGCCAGTATGAGTATCAGAATTGAAGAAGGCTAGTTGATCAACGGTGACAACCTTACCTTGATGTGGGAAACGTACCACACAGAAAAGGGTCGACACAACTGTGCGCATGGAATTGATCCAGCTACGGCCAAGAAGAAGATTATAATCAAGGGGAGCATCAAAGACTTCCACTTCGAATTGGACGGTTTTTCCTTCTAACGTGATGGGCAATGAACGAAGAACACCATAGGGCTTAAAAACAGAGTCGTTGAAGGCTTTAAGAGTGTTCTGGGATTCATTCAAAGAAGGAGAGACAATGGCTTTCCAACAAGCAAGAGACATAACACATGTCGAGGCACCCTCATCGATAACGGTTCAGAAAATGTTTTTGTTAGAGACAATCACTTGGATATGGAACGCAATTTGAGGGGGTAACCTTGGAATGTGATCTTCCAAGTCAAAGATTATCAAAATATTATCCGTCAAGTCAATTCCACCAATAGCTTTCAACAGTGCCTTCCATTGTGCTGGACAAGTCTGAAGGACTTCGAGGGCTGACATCGCAGAAGGTGCTTGAGCTAGATCTTCAACAATGTTGTAGTTCTGGGCAGCACGAGTGTGAGGATTGAAAGCCGATTTTCGAATGACTCCCTTTGGGGGGGGTCACAGAACTATGTCGAGGCTTGGTCATTCGAGATGAAGAGGACCGTTGGTAGGTGGAGTCGCGGGAGAGGGTTTTACCAAGGAAGAGGGTAAATCAGCAACCTTCTCCTTATAGGGAGAATAATCTTTGGCCCAAGTAGTGAGTGAAACATTTCTCTACTTAGAATCACTAGTACACATCAAAACATAGGAGGTAATAGAAGATGAGGGTTGGTCATGGATGACCAATTGAGCCTGTTGTTGAGACGGGAAGGGTTGGGACAAAACGATCGGTGCAGGTGGTTTTGGAGATCCTTGAAGGAACTTAGTGACCTTGGCATGTCACGGACAATCCTTTGTGTAGTGATCATCACCACAGATAAGACAAGGGTATCATGGTTTGCGCTTATCCCGATCATCAACAGGGGTAGTTTTGGTTTTCTCAGTTTGAGAATTATTTTTTCCCTCCTTATTCTTACCTCTCCCCTTTTTAGATTTGTTTTGACCAGCAGGGGTAGATTGAACTGCATTTACCTCTGAAGCATTGTCGGTGGGAGGGGCAGGAGATGGAGCATTTTGAACATTAGAAGAAGCATATTTGGGGTTTGCACTCGACATGGAATGTGGTTGGGCTTGGGCAGTACCAATCACACTGTTAGTTGCATGCAAGGCAACTGGAGTAGTTGAAGTGCTGGAAGTAGAAGGACAAGATAAGTCAGGTAGTAAATCATAAAGGGTTCCTGTTTATGAATAAACAAGGTCAAGATATTGAGCATGAATTATAGCCTTCTCTTCCGTGACTATGCCACCCATGGAAATGTCCTTACCGATGTCGTTCACAAAGGATTTTGTGAACCACTCTGCCAGCAACTGATCAGGGAGCTCAAGTTTAATGAGACGTCGTTTCCTTCGCCACTTATGGATGTGATCAGATATATGAGTGCCTTTGTTCTGTTTGAAGGAAGTCAAAATCTTGGTCCCCGTGTCATAACATATTGGTAACTAGTAATGCATAAGGAAAGACATGGCTAGGGTGTTGAAGTTAGAGAAGAAACTTCGTGGCAATTCGATATACCACTTCGCAGCAGAACCTGTGAGGGTTTGTTGAAAAAGACGTAAACAAATAGATTCATCCATCAATGAATTGGATGAAAACCATAGGTGAAAAGTCATAACATGATTGTTAGGGTCCTCTCCCTCTTTGCCGTCGAATTTAGGAATGTTCGATGGAAGCTTGGCTGGTATAACAGGCCATTGGGGAGAGTGACGAATAGGATCATTTAAAATCCTTGACAAATCCGGAATATCCAAAGTGGCGAGAAAGGGTAATTGTCGATTCACCTGTGGGTACTGGTGGCTTTAGGGAGGAAGCCCTGTCGGCAAACCAGTAGGACCATAAGCATTCTTCGTATAATGTGAATACCCAGGCATATTCGGTTGTGGTTGGAGAGGATAGTAGCTCATAGGATTATACCCTGGAATAGGGGCTTGAGTTTGAGCATTCGCCCCCCAAATGGGATTGAACGAACCTGAATATGGTTGGCCCATGCTAGGGGGTGTTACGGACGTAGATGGAAACTGTTGCCCCCCAGTCGATTGAGGAGGATGTTGGATCAACTGATTGCAATACTGGGCCAAGGATGGAGGTATGTTTTTCCCATAAGGTGGGGTCGGTCCTCCCATTGAAGATGGTGTTCCAATTGGGGGCAATGTTTCAGTTGGGATTTTCCCACTGAGAGGGGGTTGTGTCATACCACCTTGGTGAAATTTTCCACCAACCATAAACTAGTAATTTGGAGTGAATGAAGGAATAGTGCCACTAGGATTAGGATTGCCAGTAGAATATGAAGAAGGTCCTCCAAAAGGAAATTGAGGGAGTGTTGGAACAAAACTGGGAAGAAAGTGCCCAAAAGAAGAAGGACCACTAGGAGAACTGGATGGAGTTTGCTCAGGAGTAGGAATGGAAGCATTCAATGCACGATATCCAGGTGGTAGTGTCGGAGTGACGTTGGGCATTCGCGGTGTGTTGATGGGAGCAAGACTAACCGTATTAAACCCGGTGGGAACACTCGAAGTAGTCGTGAGATGGGTCATTTCAGCAGGGATGGTAAAGTGATAAGAGGTAGTCACCGATACTATCTCTGTACTAGAGATTTCAGAAATCATAGGTGGGTTGATCTCGGAAATCACAGGTGAACCTGGACCAAAAATGTCCTGTCGAAAAATGCTCGTAGACCAAAAAGGATCTTGTTCCCCAGGTCCAATCGGAGATCCAGAATACACAACAATTAAGTCTCTAGAAGAGTTTGCTTGCATAAAACATCTCTCAGAATCAGGGTGAATTCGAAAGTCCTCTCGAGTATTTGTAATTCGAAAATGTTCTAGAGATTCAATTCGTTCCACTTGTGGTGTGGTGACGAATGTGACTTCACTTTGTCGAGGAGATCCCTCAGGTGTACTTGCAGGCAAGGGTTGAGAACCTTCCAAATGCTCTGGAGATAAACCCTGCATTCTACATGAATGACGTGGAGGAGCTATTGTAAACGAGTGACAAACTTCACGAAGAAAATCCTATGGTCAACTTCGAGAAACAAACAACACGTGTTAGTAAACAAAATCTACGAAGCAATACCAAGAAAACAAGACCTTCTAATTTTGAAGCCACTAGTTGGTGATGAAATCCAACGTCGCAATAATGAGACAAGAAGGGGCTGGGCTAGGGTGGAAAAGTTACGCTGACGACCTGCTTAACAGACTTACACCCTGGTGCAAGATCCCACATATAATCATGGGTATACCCTCCAAGGAGCCCGAGTGAGTTTGGTCAATGTCAATTCCAGGTACCGTGAAGACTTTCCCCTTCACAGTCACCTCGTGTAAGAACCTAGAAAGATACACCACTAAGGTCACCACCAACAATAATAAATCCTGGGGGGACAGTTGATAGTCCAATCCACATGCAAGGGCATGGTATCTAGCCCAAAATCAACTCAAAAGGCTTCCACTCATCATTGTGGGTATACCTTCGAGTGATCCCCGTAATACGTGCAATCTCTACACTGATATCAACAAAGCAGGGTGAGTAACTCTGTCAATAGCAATGTGACCTCATGTTTGACCCTTATGTGCGAAGGGCTTCCCAGGACAGGATGTTGCAAATGGAATTTAACACTCCCTAACACAAGATGTTATTGTGTGTTTTGTGCTTTTGGAGAGTGTATCTCTCTTGCTACTCAAAAGCGCTAGCCTAGCTAAATGTTGGTGTAATAGAGCCCTAGAAAAGAGTTACTAGTTAAATTTTACAATTGTGCAGTATTATTAAGAGTTGTTGTTTACTCAAAGGAAACGGAGATGAAACTGATGTTGTATAAGACTTTGACCCAACGATGCATGTATGAGAATGAAATGTATCACTTTTCGTTCAATGAAGCCTATGTATGGGAGGGAAAGATAAAATTTTCCAGATCAACCTTGAACTACAATGCAAAATTTCCTTTAAAATGCAAATGCAACAAATCACGCATCAATAACAATTCTCTATTGCTTCTTTTTCAATAATTTCAACAATTGATTTTCAATGTTTTCGAAGACGAAAATGATTTTTTTTTTGAAAGAAAAACTTTGTTCACTTTTCAAAAAGGACCCTCATCATGCTAATGAAAGTACATAAAATCAAAAACCAATGAACAAGCAATGATAAAAACCCAATCCACTCTTTCAATGAAAACAAAAATAAAAAGCAAACCAATATAGTCTTTTCAATCACATAAGAAAAGTGATCTTTCAAACAATAAGCAAATGATAAAGACCAAGAAACTCAACTTTAAATTGATCGTTGGTCCTTAACCAATCAAGCACACTCATATTCTGAAATCAGAGAGTATGGTTATGCCAAGAAAAGTCAAGAAACAAAAGTCAAGACAAAAGTGACAAGAAGAGCCTTTGAAATCCTAAGACTGTTCATGCACAAAAATGAAGACAAGAAAGACACCAATCAATGGTCCAAGAAACTCTTATGAGGCACCTAGACTGATCTGGGCAGTTGAAGATGCCAAAACTCAAATC
>ML823378.1:53816-69851 GCA_009831015.1 Picea engelmannii
TGACAAGAAGAGCCTTTGAAATCCTAAGACTGTTCATGCACAAAAATGAAGACAAGAAAGACACCAATCAATGGTCCAAGAAACTCTTATGAGGCACCTAGACTGATCTGGGCAGTTGAAGATGCCAAAACTCAAATCCAAAAGTTTGAAAAAATGAGTTCGCAGGTTGGCAATACTACACAGTGCGAGAATTAATGATTCTCGTAGGTGGCCCTTGAGCAGAGTGCGAGAACCTCGCACTGAACCTAAAGGCAGAGTGCAATCTCTATAGATTCTTGCAGGCTATAGTGAAGTGCAGTGCAAGAATGTCTAAACTTAGTCAATTTTTTGGAAAATGACACAAAATTTGAAGAGGCCGCTGGACCCAGAGGGTCTATCAGGATATCCTGAAGACTCAGAGATTGATAGGAAAGGAGAAAAGTAAAACAAGAGCAAATGGCCACAGAAAAATACCAAAAGCCGCAAAGAAAATGGGATGATCCCCAGCGGAGTCACCAATTTTGTTATCGGACTAATCGGTAGGTGCGGACACTAACAAATCTCCCTAGATCTAGAACAAAGCAAGACAGGACATGACTCTTTCCCTAAGTTTTGACCATTGAATTAACATGTAGGAAGGAACAAGTAACATACCTTAGTATCGCTTCCTAGGGTCTTTGTTTCTCCCACTTCGCTCCAGTTCTCTTGTGAGGTCAAGACCAAGACAACACAAACCAACCAAAGTGAAGATAGAAAAATATATTCCACTGTCAACTTATGTGTATGATCAAGGAATTACACAATAAAGTGAGAATAGCTTTATGGGAAAGGGACATGCCACTGTATCATATTAATTGAAAGTAGAGATTACAACATGATAGCCTTGATGTCGCAAGCTTCCTTTCGATGGCTCTTGGCTCCAACACACACACTTTCTCAATCCTTGCATGAAGAAGATCAAATCCTCTTGATAGACTTGCTAGAGTCTCCAAGCTGTTGTTCAAGCTAAGTCCTTCACACAATTCTTTCACCAATTCTCCAATGAATCTTGCTTAACCTTTTCCATGAGAATTCCTTCAATATATAGGAGAGAATGAGATAGTTACTTGGATAATAATGATCCCAAAATATCAGGGAATCCAGTACAAGGATAACCATTTGAATGCCAACCCATTATTCTAGAATATTCCCTTCTAGAAACATCGAGAATTCATCTTTTTCCATGCTTTAGGACGAGTTCACACCCTGACTATTCAACACAGTGCGAGAAGTTCACACCCCATCTTAAGGTAGCTTGTGAGAATCAAGCATTCTCACACCCTAGGATACTAGCAACCTGCAAACCCTCTTCAAAAATGAATCTTCTGGGAAGAGATGAAAGTAAATTTTCTCAGGAGAAAGTTCTTATGGGGAGCCTAAGTACACCACCATTAATACACCATCATGATGACCAAAATCATGGGTAACACAACAACCTCAAGCTAGCTCCGTCATACCCCCTAGTATAGGCCAACCGTATCCAAGCACATCTAATCCTATTTGGGGCTCGAACGCTCAACCCCATGCCCCTGTTCAAGGGTACAACCCTATGAATTACTTGCCTCCGTACCAACCACCGAATCTGCCCGGATCTTCGCATTATATGCAAACTTCTTATGGTCCCACTAGTCTACCGACAGGACTCCCTCCCCAAAGTCACCAGTACCCACATGTGAATAGACAGTTACCCTTCTTAGACACCCTGGACCTCCCTGATCTATTGAGGATTTTAAATGATCCGATCTGTCACTCTCCTCAATGGCCCGCCATACTAGCTAAACTACCATCCGACATCCCTAAATTCGATGGTAAACTGAGAGAGGACCTGAACAATCATGTAATGACTTTTCACCTTTGGTGCTCATCCAACTCCTTGGTGGATGAATCTATTCGTTTACGCCTTTTTCAGCGAACCCTCACAGGTTCCACTGTGAAGTGGTATATAGAATTACCATGAGGCTTCTTCACCGACTTCAACACCCTCGCTGTGGCTTTCCTCACCCACTACTAGTTACTGATCCGCTACGAAATGGGAACCGAGATTTTGAGTTCTTTCAAACAAATCAAATCCACTCATATCTCTTATCACATTCATGAGTGGCGAAGGAGACGACGTCTCATCAAACTCGAACATCTCGATTAGTTGCTGGTAGAGTGGTTCACGAAATCATTCGTGAATGACATCACGCGTGACATCACCATGGGTTGAGTTGTCACATAAGAATAGGCAATCAGTCATGCTCAATACCTCAACCTCGTTTATATACAAACAGGTACTCTTTATGACTTACTCCCTGACGCAACTCGTCCTTCTACTACCGCTACTTCAACTACTCCTGCTGCTTCTCATGCAGCTGACGGTATGATTGGCACTGTCCATGCCCAACCTCATTCTGTCCAAACCTCTAGCAACAACCCCAAAACCATTTCTTCTAATGTTCAAAATGCTCCGTCTCCTACCCCTCCCATCGGAAAGACTTCTGAGGTAAACTATGTTCAATCTACCCCCGCTGGCAAAAATAAATCCAAAAAATGAAATGGTAAGAACAAGGAGGATCAAAATAATCCGCAATCTGAGAAAACCAAAACACCACCTGTTGACGATAAGGATAGGCGCAAACCTTGATACCCTTATCTTATCTATAGTGATGATCATTACACTAAGGATTGTCCACGACGAGCTGAGGTTACTAAGTTCCTTCAAGGGACCACGAAACCCCCCACTCTGGCCGTATTGTCACAACCCTTCCCTTCTCAACAACAGGCCCAATTGGTCATTCATGACTAGCCTTCCCCCTCCAATACATCCTATGTCTTAATGTGTACAGGTGATTCAAAGAAGAATTAAATCACACTTACCACTCGAGCCAAGGATTATTCTTCCTCCAAAGAGAAGGTTGATGAAATACCTCCTTCATTGATCCAACCATATCCCATGACTCCACCTACCAACAGTCCTCTTCATCTTGAATGACGGAGCCTAGATACAGTTCTTCGCCCTCCCCCAAAGGGTGTTGTTCGAAAATCGGCTTTCAATCCTCATTCGCGTGCTGCCCAGAACTACAGTATTGTCGAAGATCTGGCCCAAGCACCATCCGCGATGTCAGCCCTTGAAGTCCTTCAGAGTTTTCCTATACAATGGAAGGCACTATCGAAAGATATTGGTGGAATTGACCCTACGGATATGAATTTAATAATTTTTTACTTGGAAGATCACATTCCAAGGTTACCCCCTCAACTTGCATTCCAAATACAAGCTATTGTCTCGGACAAAAAAATTTGTAGAAAAGTTATTGATGAGGGTGCCTCGACGTGTGTCATGTCTATTACCTGCTAGAAAGGCATCAACTCTCCTCCTTTGAATGAATCCCACAACATGCTCAAAGCCTTCAATGGCTCTGGTTTTAAGCCTTATGGTGCCCTCCCTTCATTGCCTATTACGTTAGAAGGCAAAACGGTCAACGTTGAAGTGGAGGTCTTCGATGCTCCCCTCGATTACAACCTTCTACTTGGCTGTAGTTGGATCGATTCCATGCGTGCATTCGTGTCCACTCTTTTCCATGTCATGCATTTCCCACATCAAGGAAAAGTAGTTACCATAGACCAATTGGCCTTCTTTCACTCTGATGCATGTACTGGCAATGTACCTTTCATTGCAAAAACTCCCCCTGGATATGAGAACGTCGGTGTGGGTATTCTTAAAGATTCCTCTTTGATGGGTACTTTCCCCATTCCACCACCCAATGTCCCACATCCATTTTTCGCGTTGATCAACATGATCTCCACCTCTATTCACAGAACTCCTGCGTCTTACAACCCATGGATGGTACCCAACCCCGGATATCATCTTCATTATGGTGATGAAATTCCTTTGGGTCCAGTCGAATCCGCTTATCAAGCCATTCCATTGGAAACCCCCTTTCTTGGTGATTTATCTCCAGATCTGTTCCATGTCATTTTTCCTATAGATAAGATGATTATGTATGTTATGTCCGTGGAAGATACCCCTTGGGATGATGGATATCATCATTCCATCCTCTTCCTAGAACAACACACCATCGAGGGTTACCAATGACTCTTGACCCCGTCGACCATTGTCATCATTTCTACCGTTCCAGAGTCTACACACGATATGTTCTACGAAGGGAACTTAAGTAATATCTCACCCACCATCCCCCTCGACATATCCATAAAACCTGGAGTTTTCAAAAATGTGCATATTGCAGCTTCGTGTTCCCATGACGAAGTTGTCACCTACAAGTCTCTTTTCCAATAATTTTGTGACATCTTCGCATGGAGCTATGAAGAAATGTCGGGGATTGACCCCGACATTGTGGTACATGAGATTAAGACATACCCGGGTGTTAAACCCGTCCGGCAATGACTTTGTCCGGTCCACCCACGTAAAGCAGTCGCTATCAAACTTGAAGTTGACAAACTTCTCAAAGCTGGCTTTATTTACCCTGTGGCTCTAACTGACTGGGTTTCCAATCTTGTTTCGATTGACAAGAAACAAGGCACAATCCGCATGTGCGTTGATTATAGGGACATTAACAAAGTTTGTCCTAAAGACAACTTTCCTACCCCCTTCGTTGACCAGATTGAAGAAAATTGTGCCGGAAGTGAAATCTTCTCTCTGATGGATGGTTTCTCTAGATATAATCAAATCAATATCATTCCCGTAGGCCAACATAAGACCTCTTTTATTTGTCCTTGGGGCACTTTCGCCTACCGGAAACTTCCATTCGGTTTAAAGAGTGTCGGAGCAACTTTTCAACGTGTTATGTCTTACGCCTTTCATGATATAAAGCACATCGTGCAACCATATCTAGATGACTTACCCACTCATTCCATGTGCTATGTAGATCATCCAATACACCTCTGTGCCATTTTCCTTTGATGTCGGTTTTACCATATACGCTTGAATCCCCACAAATGTGTTTTTGTGTAGAATCTAACCGACTTCTAGGATTTATTGTTTCACATCAAGGGATCAGGGTAGGTCCTTTGAAGGTCGAGGCGATTCTCAATATCCCTCCTCCTTCCTCACTTCGCCAGTTACAAATTTTGCAAGGGAAGGCAAACTTTCTCCGTTGTTTCATCTCGAACTATGCTGAGCTAACTCTTGGATTTACATGACTGCTCAAGAAAGGTTCTGAGTTCATATGGGATACCACTGCCAAGAAATATTTCGAAGCTTTGAAACTATCTTTGACACGTACCCCACTGCTCTTCCCACCTGATTACAGTCAGGATTATTTTCTTTACCTCGTAGCCTCGGACTATACCATCGCTATGGTTCTCGTCAAGGAGGATGATTCTCATGATGAACATGTCATCTATTACTTGAGTCGGAGTCTCACGACTACTGAAACCAAGTATTTACATGTTGAAAAAATGACCTTGGCAGCCATCCAAGCTGTTCAACATTTCCGACACTATATCCTTTCTTTCAAGACTACAGTAATTTCTAACTGCAACCCTATGCAACACAGTCTTACACGCCAATTTCTAGGGGGGAAAATACTCCAAATGGATTGTAATACTCTAGGAGTTTGACTTAGAATTCGAACGCACTAACTCCAAGAAATCCTTGGTGTTTTTCGAGTTGATATGCGACCTTCCCTACTCTGAGATGGAAAATGTAGCAGCAAATTCATTACCTGATGAATCCATTTTCCTAATTAGTTCCGATGACCTTTGGTATGGAGATATCATCATATGTCTCTAGACCTAGAATTTCCAGCCCAATTTGTCTAGCACTGACCGTCGTCGAATACACTGCCAAGCCCATCAGTATATTATCCTCGGTGATACTCTTTATCGTCGTGGGATTGACTCCATTTTTCGACACTGCCTCACATTTGACGAAGCTGAGAAAACCCTAAATGACTGCCATTCTGGAGCCTGTGGTGGTCACATGTCTGGGTATGCTACTGCCCAGAAGATCTTACGACAAGGGTATTTTTGGCCTTCTTTTTTCAACGATTGTATAATTGTCGTCCAAAAATGCCACACTTGCCAAACCTACAACAATAAAATACGGTCACACCCTGCTCCTCTACACCCTGTGGTCTCTGTTGGTCCTTTTGTGAAATGGGGTATCGATTTCATGACATGTCACCCTCACTCGACCGGGGGGCATGGATACATTATTGTAGCTATAGATTATTTTACGAAATGGGCCAAGGCGATGCCAACATTCGAAAATACCTGAAGGAATGTATAATTATTTATATTCAATCACATCATTGCTCAGTTTGGTGCTCCTCAAGCTATCGTTACTGACCACGGCAGCCACTTTAGAAACTTCATAATGTCCAAACTCACTAAAAAGTTGGGTCTTCTCCATGACAACTCAACACCCTATTACCCACAAGCCAACGACCAAGTTGAAGAAATAAACAAAATCCTCATTACCATGCTTCGACGAATGATAGGGATTCACAAAACGAGTTGGCACACGATGTTGTTTTCATCATTGTGGGCTTACCGAACATCCGTTAAGTCTGCTACTGGGTTTACACCATTCCAGTTAGTCTATGGTCTAGAAGCCATCTTTCCAATTGAATGCGAGATAACCTCCCTAAAACTAGCTGTCAAACTTCTCCCAAACACTTCTGCCAAGGAATAATGTCTGTTGTATCTCATGCAATTAGACGAAACCCATCACGACGCCACCCTAGTTATAGAATCCTAGAAGAAATGCGTCAAAGCCCAATACGAAAAACATGTCAAGCCACGCGTTTTCTCTGAAGGTGATATGGTTCTCCTTTACGAACAAGATCGGGATATGCTAGGAGCTAGAAAATTTGAAGCTATGTGGTGAGGTCCTTATATTGTCAGACGAGTCTTGGAGAAAGGAGCTTACGAGTTAGTGGACTACGATGGTATCCATTTGAGTGAACCCAGAAATGGGTTGTACTTAAAGAAGTACTATGGTTAAGATCACTTGTGCATGAGTGCTTGTATTTTATTGTATCATACTTTTTGTGTGCTTTTTCGTTATTTGGTCTCTGCCCTCGACTGCTTATCTTGCATTGTGCTTGTTTTCCAGATGTCAAAGTTTTCGTCACCCCACATTGGCTTCACCGATGGCACTAGACGTAGTAATCAGAGCCTTGCTTCTGCTTCATGGGCAATTTACGCCCCTACAAGCAAAATTATCAGTCTACGAGGTGTGTGCCTCGATCGTGCGGCCAACAATATTGTAGAATATAGCGTCGTCATCAAATTGTTGATTGATGCTATTTCACTTGGTATCTGCCACCTAGTTATATGACTCGATTATCAGCTAGTAGTACTACAGTTAAGTAACGTCTATGCTATCTAAAGTCCTACTTTATTACGAGTATATTTACGAATTCGCCTCTTGGAACATTATTTTGATTATATTGAATATCAGCACATTCCTAGATGTCTAAATACATTGACTGATGCATTAGCTAACTATGTGTTAGATAGACATTTAGGACATTTATAAACCAATCACACATCACATGTATAACACAACACAAAATAAGTTGGTAGAAACCGTATATATGTATATAATGATCAAACATTTTTACAAAAGGTTTTTGTCCAAGGATCAAAATATGAAGCCCATAGATTCTACAAAATAGCATCACAGATGATGCTCACAATAACACACAACTGCTCCGGCTACCTTACGAAGCAGTCAACTGAGAGACTTGGACATGCCCATGGTATGGCGTTGGTAACGTCTCAGAATCTCCCCAATAGCAATATCTGGGACGTCCGTGGTCAACCCCTCCAAGTTTTTCTCCACTGCCTCATAGTCTTCAACATCCCATCTTGACATTGGAGTTTCTTCTCCTCATCGTTGAATTGGAGACATTCTTGGAGGTTGATATGGCCCCACATCTGTGTCATCAAAAAGATATTTTTTGATTAGTTCTTGGATAAACATAAAAACATTTCA
Organism: Picea engelmannii; assembly: GCA_009831015.1. Lineage (NCBI taxonomy): Eukaryota > Viridiplantae > Streptophyta > Pinopsida > Pinales > Pinaceae > Picea > Picea engelmannii. Next base: position 61,777 of record ML823378.1, read on the forward strand.
TATGATAAAATTTACAAAAACATTTAAAAAGAACAAAATGTGTACTTCTTACCTAAGTCACCCCACTGAGCATCCTCGGGCAGGGCCAAATCCAGATCCCCTAGGAAATCCAAACCAACATATGCGTAGTCATCAATCATTAGAATATGGGGCCTCAACCAGTCAAAAAATGAATCATTATACTTGATTATAGGCCCTGTAATGTGTCAAACCGTGAGGTTGCACCACCTTAGCATCCTCGGATCCTCTAGGGCTGGTAAACCCCAATCAACCTGTAGTCGCAGTAGTGGGACTCTCTCGAGGAAGAATGACACCAAAAGTGATCCGTACCCAAACTACTTCAAGTCACCCTTTCTACACTTCATCACTTGTCTCTTCATACTGCAGAGAACTACATCCGACCAATTGAAGACCCGAGGCTCTGTGCACTCTATGGCGTATTGGAAATATCTCTGGAGAGCCATGTGTGGAGCCGCGCTCCCAGCCATGCATGCAATAGTAAACAAGATGGTCCGTAGGGTCAAATTTTGGACCCCCAGATGGAAACCTTACCCTTGCTTCTCTCTGCCTCGGGAACACAATACTGGCGACAATACTCACTCATAGGGATCCCACCACCTCTGCCTCCGGTCAAAGTAGCATGGTATCCATGTCATGAAAACCCTGTTAGAAAATAGATATCCTCAATATCTAAGGTCATCGTATGGAATCCCACATGAAATAACTATTGGTCCACATCCCACATGTGGACCAAGTATTCCAAAAACCTGAGTTGGGCTCTCATGCCCAGAATCCTGAAAAATTTCAATAGCCCACAGTCCCAGGGGGTAGTGACTGTACTCGGGTCATTCTCAACAATGGCATCATCCTCCTCATGTTCCCTTTCTCTCCATTTCAACATTGTGATGGTCAAACACCTGCAAAAGAACCATGAGAGGGAAGTCAACAACTTGTTTTAAAATCTTGCATAATTTTTATTGAGCAAAACCTTACTTCAAAATCCATTTTTTGGCCCCTGCAGGTGAGCCTTTTGCACAGTGAAAGATTCTCGCAGGTCCTGCATGGCCCACCTATGAGAATGCTTGGGTGCATTTTCTGACCCTAAAATGGACTCAAAACCCAAAAAATTGCCAATAAAAACTAAAAATAAACCATGGAAAAGTTAGATAATCAAGAGATTACCTCGTTGGCTGAGACGATTCGTCGAATGATCACTTGTGCCTCCTGCAATTGAGCAAAGAAATTTTGGGGAAAATGAGGTATGTTGGACAAGTTTTTGGCAAAATCACAATGAAATGGTAAAAATCCCTTTTTACCCATATTTATTCACTTTTTACTATTTTTTTTTATTTTTTTTATTTTTTTTATTACTTTATCTATAAAACCTAATACCCTAATAGTCTTGTGAGTGTGGTTTTTTGTAGATATCACAACTTCGAAGTCCAAACGAGGGGGTACGAGTGTTTTTCTTTTGTCACATGTACGACTACTTTTTTAGGGTTTTTTAGAAAAAGCCTCGAGCTCAGTCTTCGTTCGTTCTCGCACTCAAAAATATATGAGAATGTAACCGAGTATACTTTTTCTCATGTTTTTGTACTCGTCATGGTAACACGAAAATGACGAACGTAAAGGAGTATCCTTTAAGCTCTTTCCATGCTCCATAAAAACGAAAAGATGGTCGAGCGATATTGTTCTTTTCATGTTCGTTAAAGTATTTGAAAAAACATTCGATGGGTGATAGTTTATCACTTTTTCGGTCTCGTCGAACTATTTTACGAAAAAGGAACTGGGAGAGTTCTCTTTAAGTGTTTTTCAGACTCTCAAAACATGAAAACCCCCGAGTTTTCTATCCTTGGACTTGTTAAACAAACATCGAAAGACCCGCAATGGGACCGAACCACTCCTTCCTAGGGTTCGTTAAACATACTCTGAGGGACTCATTCGAAGGATGAGCTTACATCGACAAGCATATGTTGTCCTCCTCAAGCTTGTGTAAAAATAAAGAGGTACTTGCCAGAAATGGTGGGGGAGATTTTGGGAAAGGGATGTGTTTTCGTATTCATATTAATGGCAGTAAGTGTCGATCTTGAACATGACACCCCCTATTCATCATTTGAATCTGGGTTGGGAAATCCATTTGTCTCTCATTCGACTAGCTACTAGGTCATATATTGGGTCGTCTTTGAGTCAGTGCTTCCAAGTCCTTGGTCATGTCGTTCATATGTTCAAGAGAAGTTCACACGAGCCCTCTATTGAGTCCGCCATATACAGTTGTCCATTCTTACTATGTCGGCCTTCCCTGTGTCCGTTTCGACCTGTATTCATACTTTGTTTCATCCTCAAAATCTGTTACTTATTTCATGTCATTGATCGGGGATACATCAAGGCCCTCCTATGATGAGTCTTGTTCTGTCAAATCCAACTCATTATCCGGAAATGAGACCTAGAAATCATTTAGTACCCTGGAACCTGCATGCCTTAATGGTAGGTCCCTTCACTTTCGACAGGGGTTTCACATCATTGATCCCTGATCGAGAGATTCCTCCGAGTGTTCGACTTCATCCCATGCATTCACATTTGTTCAGATTGTACTTTGGTACCTTGGGAGTCATTGACATCAATGGTGATTTCCCTCGCACTTGTTAACGGTTTTCATCAATGACCAGTATTCAAGTGGTTTCCACCATGTTCGACTTCAGCACATGTAATCACATGGTTAGATTCGTACTTTCAGGTGACAATATTGAAGACCTTGGGTCTCATATTTTTTATCCAGGCTGCGATAGAGTATGTATGATTTGTATCGGCACATAGATCCACTTTGTATGTCATGTGGATATGTCGTCTTAATTCAAGTCTTCTTGCATAGATCCACAGTGTATTCCTACTGGCTATGTATCATTTTGATGGCATGTATCCATGGTGTATGATTGGTGGCCATGACCTATATTTATGATTCCATTCATTTGTGATCTGAGCATGGGAATGCCTACCTCAGAAATGGTATTATATTCTGCAGATGCTTGGTTGTTTACAGGTTTCCGATTAAGTGCGCTCCTTGTTTCTGACACACACATGCATTTTACAAAGTATTTCAACTATCACTAGTTCTGGCCTCATACTTTGGGGGGCATTCTATTACACATGATTTTGGTCACTCTGGTGATGTCTCTACAAGTGATGTATTCAGGCTCCCACAAGGAATTTTTGCCTGAGAAAAGCGACTGTTGTCTCCTTCCAAAAAACACATTTTTAAGATGAGTTTGTAGGCTGCCTATATTACAGGGTGCGAAAATCCTTCAGTCTCGCAGGAAACCCAAAATTAGGGTGTGAACTGTTCACAGTCTGCTCTATAGGTAGGGTGTAAACCTGTTTCAAAGCTTGGAAAAGAGAAGAGGTCACGAAGGTTCTAGAAGGAAATCTTCTAGAAAATGAGTTGGCATTCACATGGTTGGCATCCTACCGACTTCTCAGATTTAATGGGATCATCCTCATCCTTTTAACCATCTCTCCTTCTCCTATATATTGAAAGATTTCTCATGGAAAAGGTTAAGCAAGATTGAATGAAGACTTGGTGAAAGAACTGTGTGAAGAACTATGCTTGGATAGAAGCTTGAAGACTCTATTTGGTCTATCAAGTTGTATTGGATCTTCTTCATGCAAGTGTAGAGCAAGTGTGTGTGTTGGAACCAAGGGTCACTGAAAGGAAGCTTGTGACATCAAGGCAATCTGGTTGTATGTTTTACTTTCATTTAATATAATACAGTGGTATGTCCCTTTTCAATAAATTCACTCTTACTTTATTGCATAACTCCTTGATCATATGCATAGGTTGACATTGAATATACTTTGCTATCTTCACTTTGGTTTGTTTGTGTTGTCTTGGACCTAATTTCACAAGAGCACCGGAGCAAAGTGGGAACAACAGAGACCTAAGGAAGCGATATAGAGGTATGTCACTCATTCCTTCTTAGTAGTAGATTCAATGACTGCAACTTAGGGAAAGAGTCTTGTCCTGTCCTATTTTGTTCTAGATCCAGGTGGATCTAGGGAGATCTGTTAGTGTCTACACCTACCGATTTATCCAATAACAGTTGGCCCCAATTTAACCACCCCTCTCCAGCAGGCTCATTCTACGATGATCCCAAATACTACGACTATCCCCATCGTAAATACGATGACCGACCAAACACATACACCACTTTTACCTAGTCAGATCCCATCCCTTCCTCTTGGGTATAATGCATTGAATGCTTCTATACCCAACCCTGCTTAAGTTCCATCTGGAGCGTTTGGAGGTTTTTCCCCTCCTGGGCATAATCTTGTTCACGGTTTCATTCCAACACTTCCTCAGCCCCCTTTTAGAGGGTATGATCCACCCCTCACCAGCGGAGCCGACCCTAGTGGCACCACTCAATATTTTACACCTAATTACCAGACTCTTGTTGGCAAAAAATCCCACCCTGGGGGACAAATGCAATCCCCTTTTGGAGGTAAAATCCCAATTGGAACACAACCCCCAATTGGGACACAACCCCCAGTTGGGGGACAACCCCCACCCACCCCACCCTATGGATAGAACATACTTGCAGCCTTGGCCCAATATTGGAACTATCTTACCCAAGGTAATCCTCAACTGACCGGGGGGAAACAACCTCAAGATAGCTCTTTCATACCCCCTAGTACAGGCCAACCATACCCAGGTCCATCCAATCCTATTTGGGGTTTGAACGCTCAACCCAATGTCCCTGTTCAAGGGAACATCCGTAACTAGTACAACCCTATGGGCTACATGCCTCCGCACCAACAATCGACTCTACTCAGATCTTTGCATTATATGCAAATTGCTTACGGTCCTATTGGTATACCGACGTGACTTCCTCCCCAAAGTCACCAGTACCCTCACGTGAATAGAAAGTTACCCTTTTTGGCCACTTTGTACCTCCCCGATCTGTCTAGAATTTTGAATGATCCTATCTGTCACTCTCCTCATTGGCTCGTCATACCAGCCAAACTCCCATCCGACATTCCTAAATTGATGGTAAACCAGGACAGGATCCGAACAATCATGTAATGAATTTCCACCTTTGGTGTTCATCCAACTCTTTGATGGATGACTCCATTCGGTTATGCCTTTTTCAATGAACCCTCATGGGTTCATCCGTGTAGTGGTATATAGAATTTCCACGAGTCTTCTTCACTGATTTCAATACCCTAGATATGGATTTCCTCACTCACTACTAGTTGCCAATCTGTTATGAAATGGGAACCAATATTTTGAGTTCTTTCAAGCAAAGTAAATCCACTCATATCTCTGATTACATTCATGAGTGTAGATAAAGATGACGTCTAATCAAACTCGATCTTCCCGATCAGTTATTGGTAGAATGGTTCACGAAATCCTTCATGAATGACATATATAAATACATTTCTATGGGTGGAGTCATCATAGAAGAACAAGTGATCAGTCGTGCCCAATATCTCGATCTTGTTTATTCACAAATGGGTACTCTTTACGATCTTCTTCCTGATGCACCTCATCCTTCTACCACAACCACCTCAATGACCCGACAGCTTCTCATGCCGCTGATGGTGTGATAGGTACTTTCCATGCTCAACCTCAATATCCATAGACCTCTCACACCACACGCAAATCCCGTGCTTCTAATTCTCAAACTGCTCCGACGCCCACCCCTCCCACTAGTAAAACTTCAGAAGTAAACGTTGTTCAATCGACTCCTACCGGTAAGAATAAATCTAAAAAAGGGAAGGGTAGGAATAAGGAGGATAATAATAACAACCCGCAATCTGATAAGGCCAAGACATGACTTGTTGAAGATAAGGATAAATGTAAACCTCTCTATCCTTTCCTTATCTGTGGTGATGATCACTACACGAAGGATTGTTTGAGACGTGCTGAGGTCACAAAGTTCCTCCAAGGGACCCCAAAACATCCTACCCCTCCCATATTGTCTCAACCCTTCCCTTCTCAACAATAGGCTCAATTGGTCATCCATGATCAACCTTCTTCCTCCACCACCTCCTATGTACTTATGTGTAACAGTGATTCAAAGAAGAATGACATCACACTTACCACTCGTGCCAAATATTACCCTTCCTCCAAGGATAAAGTTGATGATATACCACCTTCATTGGTTCAACAATCTCCCTCAGCTCCACCTTCCAACGGTCCTCTTCATCTCGAACAATCGAACTCTGATACATTCCTATGCCCTCCTCCCAAGGGCTTGGTTCACAAGTCTACTTTCAATCCTCATGCACATGCTACCCAGAACTACAGTATAGTAGAAGACCTGGCACAAGCACCATTTGCGATGTCAGCCCTCAAAGTCCTTAAGAGTTCTCCTACACAACGGAAGGCACTGTTGAAATCTATCATTGGAGTCGATCCTACGGATACAAATTTAATAATCTTTGACTTGGAATATCACATTCCAATATTACCCCCTCAACTCGCATTTCAAATCCAAGTTGTTGTCTCCGACAAGAACATTTGTAGAATAGTTATTGATGAGGGTGCCTCGACATGTGTCATGTATATTGCTTGCTGGAAATCCATCGACTCTCCTCCCTTAACTGAATCACACAAAATGCTCAAGGCCTTCAATGGCTCTGGATTTAAGCCCTATGGTGTCCTCCCTTCGTTGCTTATTATGTTAGAAGGAAAAACGGTCAACGTTGAAGTTGAGGTCTTTGACGCACCTCTTTATTACAACCTTCTACTTGGTCGTAGCTAGATCGATTCTATGCGTGCAGTCGTGTCTACTCTTTTCCGGATCGTTCTTTTTCCGCATCTAGGAAATGTAGTTATAGTGGACCAACTAGCCTTCTTCAACTCTAACACACGTACCGACAACATACCTTTCATTGCAAAGACACCCCCTGGATACAAGAATGTCGGCATGGGTCTACTAAAACATTCCACTCTGATGGGTATGTTCCTGATCCCACCATCCGACATTCCACCACCTATGGTTGCCTCAATCAACATGATTAACACCTCCATTCGTGAAACTCATTCATCTTCTGACCCATGGCTAATACTTGAACCTAGTGATTATTCACGCTATGGTGACAAGATACCTTTAAGTCCGATTGAATCTACCTATAAATCAATTCAATCGGCATCCCCCTCTACCCCCTCTCTTGGTGATTCATCTTCTAATCCTTTTCATGTGATTTTTCCCACATATGAGATGATTATGTCGGTTATGTCTATGGAGGACACCCCTTGGGATGATGGACATCATCGTTCCATTCTCTTCTTGGAACAACACACCCTTGAGAGTTACCAATGGATTTCAACCCCGTCGACCATTGTCGTTATTACTTCGGCTAACGAATCCACACACGATGTGTTATACGAAGGGAACTTAAGAAAAATTTCACCCACCATCCCGCTTGACATCTCTATCAAACCTAGAGTTGTTGAAAATGTGCACATCGGAGCTTCGTGTTCCACCGATGAAGTTGTCACGTATAAATCCCTTTTTCAAGAGTTTTGTGAAATCTTCACATGGAGCTATGAAGAGATTCCTAGTATTGACCCCGATATTGTTGTACACGAAATCAAGACATACCCGGGTGCTAAACCCATCTGGAAAAGACTTCGCCCGGTCCACCCTCGCAAAGCATCCACTATCAATATTGAAGTCAAGAAAATTATTAAAGATAACTTTATTTATCCCGTGGCTTTAACTGATTGGGTATCCAATCTAGTTCCGGTTAACAAGAAACAAGGTACGATCCATGTCTGTGTTGATTATAGGGATATCAACAAAGATTGTCCTAAAGACAACTTTCCCACCCCCTTCGTTGACCAAATCGTCGACGATTACGTCGAAAGTGAAATATTCTCTTTGATGGACGGTTTCTCCAGATATAATCAGATCAACATCTTACCCATGGATCAACACAAAAACACTTTTATTTTTCCTTGGGGAACTTTTGCCTACCAGAAACTGCCCTTCAGTTTAAAGAACGTCAGTGCCACGTTTCAATGTGCTATGTCTTATGCTTTCCATGATATTAAGGACATTGTACAACCATATTTA
>ML823379.1:0-22969 GCA_009831015.1 Picea engelmannii
CAAATGTATTATAAATCCCCACCATCTACTTACATGTCACTTTCCTCATTTTACCTTTCCCCAATAGGTGCTCCCCTTCAAATTTGTTGATGTAGTTGACATCCCAAATGTGATCCACATTAATACTTGCAACTATTTTAGGAAGATATTGAGTAATATAAACCATGGTTTGATATACCATATATCCCTCTACCATAGAACCCTCAAAATGTGCTCTTTGTCTAACCAAAGCCTTCAATGATTTCAAGTGTCTCTTAACCATCCACATTGATCTTGTGTGTACATGTCCACACTTTTCAATCTCCTCAATTTGGTGTATGAGGTAGTGTTCTTGTGCATTGAAAAATGTCAGAGGTAGATGCTTTTTCATTTCACACATTAGACAGGGAATTTGTAACCTCCAATACTTTATATATTCTTTATAGATTTCTTTAGATGGCAACCATCTACAAATGATACAAGCAAATCACAGGTTTCAACAAAAAAGTATATAGTACTACATTACAAGTAAAACGCATGCAATGAAATATAAGTTGTACAACAAATTGAACAAATTACACTTTGCATATAAATCACCATGACTTACCTCGTGTATTTACCAAGATCATATATAACTTGTTTGACATTGTTGTTAAAGTTGTCTAGGAGAGATAGAGGTAGAACATACTATAACATAAAAAATGAATCATTATTTATTCCAAAATTAGTATAAAAAAGCCACTAACAAGATGTTTCACCAATATAGAAATATATACACCAAAACAATTACCTTAATGAAGGTATGCCATTCATGAGTTTTTACCCCACCTAATTCACCTTTCTTTGTTAGGATATTCTTTATGTTTGAAGAAAATCTAGTGGGAAATTTAATTTTTTCAATAACCTCTTTTACATCCTTACTTTGTTACTCTTTCAATAACAATGGAAGGGCACTTATATTTTGGTCGTCTGCATCGCTATTTGAATGAATCACACTTTGCATTGCATGATTGGCCTCCTTAATGTCATTGCTAATCTCGACAAATTTTTCTTTGTCACTCCTTCCATCTAAGATTCACCATAACATTTTTATTACATTCTTCCCAATGTGCATTGTATCAAACAAATGAACAATTTCTAGGCACTCATAATAGGGGAGCCTACTAAATTGTACGAGATAACTTTTCATTCCTCGTGGAAGCACCCCATTATTAATGCCTTCATGATGACCTTCAAGGTGAAGCATATAAATTAAAGATATTACAACAATACTTGTCAATTAGTACAATGAACAAAATGAAATAAGAATATAAAATATTCCAAACATTTCATGTATGATACATAGACGATTTGATCCATACCTTGACGATTTCTATTATATTGCAATTTCCATAGATGAGGTGTCACTCTTCGTGGTTTTAATCGAGTCTCTTATTTCCCATTGAAAAGATGTTTCTCGCTACTTCGATACCTATGGTTCTTAGAGAGGAAGTGCCTATACTCATCAAACACCTCCTTTCCTAAACTTCTTGAACGATGAGATTTCATCTTAGGACCACAAACTGGACATGGAAATTTACCCTTTGTTTGAAGACCTGCAAGAGATGGATTAAATTTTATATCAATTATTCGAAGTATGTTTAAAGAAGGGATTATATAAAAAACATGCATGATATGAACTTAATAAAATTAAACACTATTAAATTAGTGCAGTGTAACGTTATAACATACCACATAAATGTGTTAGCCTTGGGGCATCATGACCATACAAGCATTGCATGGAATTTAAATTCCCTTTGGGAACCTACTAGTCTAGAGATATCATACATACATATGCCCTTCCATAACTCTAGTAACTTGTCAATAAGCGGCTTGATATATACATTCATATCTTTGACTTGGTACTTACCTAATTGATTGAACATACATTACACAATTACTACATATAAGAGTAAATAAAAAAATATCAAACATAATTATAAGACATAATTGAACATATATGAGTAAACAAAAAAATATAAGACATAATTATGAAACAAACAAGACAAATGAGATGTTACCGTGTTAAAAAAAATATTATAAACAAATACCTGGAACAACCATTTCCAACATTATGTTCTCCCTCTTTATTGACATCCATGGAGGAATGTTAATGTTGATAATAGAAACAGGCCACACCGAATAAGTAGATCTGAGCTCTCCAAATGGATTGACACCATCAACTACAAATGAAAGCCTAATATTACAAGGTTCATCTTTAAAATGTGGCCATATTTCCTCTATCTTCTTAAATGCAGACCCATTCGTAAGCATTCAGAGAACATCATCTTTACTTACGTTCTTTGCATGGTAATCCATAAACCGTGCTATGCTTTTGCACCTTAACAATCGTCGCAAACATGAAATTATGGGAATATAATGAAGAACCTTGTGAGGCACCTATTTTGTTACTTGATCGATTCGGTATCTACTAATTTTACATTTCAGGCATTCTTCTTTCGATGCATGTTCTCCATAATATAGAATATAATCATCAGGACATGCATGAATAGCTTGATACTACATTCCAATATCTTTCATAATGGCATGTAAATCTTGGTATGTGCAACATAAAACATTTGACGGTGGTAATCGAAATTCACCTAACAATCTACAACATAAAAAATCAATATTGGTTAATGTAAAGAATATTAATCATACATATTGCATCCAAATTTTACAGATAATCAACTAACAATAACAATATATGAAAAAAGAAAACCTTTATCATCATGTACTAAATGTGATAAAATATATTAGATCCTTAGGAGCTATGTGACACAAGTGTCTGAAAAACCATCCATAACTTTTAAGTTCACCAACAGTAATATAGCAAAGAGAAGACTTGTTTTGGAGCCTTCATAAAGAGGTTGACTTGCCTTCTCAAGTACAGGTATATCAAAAACACTATCAAGTTGGTTGTCATCATTATCCATTCTAGCATTATTAAATGTCTCATAGATCAATATATTTGTCCCATCTTCTTCAACTATGTTATTAGCATCATCATCTTCTTCCATTGGATCGTTAACTTGATCTTCGATATTCGCTCCATGTTCCTGAACATGCGCTTGTGAAACCACGTCTTCCTGCACGGGCAGTTCCCTAGGGCATTGTTCCTTTATAATTACAAACAATCAAGTTATATTAGTGTATATAACAAATATTAAAATGATACAAACGTTTACAAACATAATATAGGAAAACAAAGACAACAAAGGCAAAGACAAAGACAAATACAACTTAGGTGAGAGCGAGAAACAAAAACAACAAATCAATGATGAAGCTTGTGCAATTTATCAAGATGTTTATGAATATGTTGAAAAAATATAGGAAAAATGTTACCTTTCTTGAGATGTAGAAAGAGAGACACTTTGTGATATATATATATATATATATATATATATATATATATATATAGTCATCATTATGTCATATTCTTATCTATCTCCCCTCAACGCTGATAAAATATAAACCACCCTTATCTATCCCCCTTAACCCCGCACCTTCAAGGTGCCAGAACATGAACAAGGAATCTCCATATTTCCTTTACTATCCTCTTCCTGACAAATGTGACATTCAGCCAGTGTGGTATCTCCACTTTCCATTAGTGATTTATGTTTTTTTTAAAATGACAACGTTACTAGGAATTGGAACTGATCTTCAAAACTTTTAAAAAAGAATTAGGAACTCTGCAAATACTTCTCAAACAGAGTGTTGGTACCAATATCAAAAGAGGAATTAGAAACTCTACAAATACTTCTCAAAAAGAGCATCAATACTTGTCAATGCAATCAATATTAACTCATGTATTTAATAGTAGCATATGGTGAATCATATTCATATATATAGTCACAACAAGCAAAAACAACCTATTCTTATTTCGAGTTAGGGGTACTTAGGAGTTGGCATTCTATATGGAGCAATCACTTTAGGTGAGAGTGAGAAACAAAGACAACAAATCAATGATGAAGCTTATGCAATTTATCAAGATGTTTATGAATATGTTGAAAAAAACATAGGAAAAATGTTACTTTTCTTGAGATGTAGAAAGAGAGACATTTTGTGAGATATATAGTCACAACCAACAAAAACAACCTATTCTTATTTTTCCTTCATCGTTCTGTCATATTTTTCCTCGATTTCATTTGGTGACCATGATTTTTAAGTCAATGGCAACTTTACCACAACTTGGAGACCACGGTTTATAAGGAGTTGAGAGCTTATATAGCCCTTTGATCCCTAATTCCCTTAACCCACCCCTAAACTCTAAACCATTAACCCCTAACCCTTTAATCCCTACCCCTTAACCCCTCAAACCCTATCCCCCTAATCCTTAACACCTTAACCCCAATTCCCCCTAAGCCCTTAAACCCATAACCCCTATGCCCGTAACCCCTAAACCCTTCAACCCTAAACCCTTAACCAATAACCCCTTACCCTCTAAGCCCCTAAACTATTAACTCCTAACCCGGCCTAACCCTAAACCTCTAACCCCTACTCTCTAAAACCTTTATCCTTATGCTACTTTTTTAAACTCTAAGACCAAATTGGATGAAGGAAAAAATAATTATGATTGCATTGCCAATTCAAAATATTAATGGGGGATAATAATGATAACAAGAATATATATACATGTTATAATGTTGATTAATACAAAAATATCCAATTAAAAGTCATGAAACCTGATAGCACAATTCACGTATGAAATCTCCTTTTTGTTCGGACCAACGCTCGATGCATTTCAGGTGAGCATATTGTGGAGCTAAAAAACACATGTTTTGGATCAACAAATTAATGATAAAATACATACTCGACACCCATAAACCATTCATTCGGCAAAGATGACAAAATGTAAACCACTCGTATCTATCCCCCTCAACCCTGTACCTTCAAGGTGCCAGAATAGGAACAAGGAATCTCCATATTTCCTTTACTATCCTCTTCTTGACAAATACGACATTCAGCCAATGTGGTATCTCCACTTTTCATTAGTGATTTATGTTTAAAAAACAAAATGACGACGTTACTAGGAACATGAACTATTCTTCAAAACTTTTAAAAATAAATTAGCGACTCTGCAAATACTTCTCAAATAGAGCATCGATACCAATATCAAAAGAAGAATTAGCAACTCTACAAATACTTCTCAAACAGGCCAGCGTCGGTACTTATCAACACAACCAATATTAACTCTCATATTGAACAATATCATATGGTGAATCATATGGTCATATTCTTATCTATCCCCCGTCAACCCTGACAAAACATAAACCACCCTTATCTATCACTCTCAACCCCGTATCTTCAAGGTGCCAAAACATGAATAGGGAATCTCCATATTTCCTTTATTGTCCTCTTCCTGACAAATACGACATTCAACTAGTGTGTCATATCCACTTTCCATTAGTGATTTTTGTTTTTTTTAAATGATGGCGTTACTAGGAAATGGAACTAATCTTCAAAACTTTTAAAAAGGAAACAATTACCAATATCAAAAGAGGAATTGGCAACTCTGCAAATACTTCTCAAACAGAGCGTCGACACCAATATCAAAAGAGGAATTAACAACTTTGCAAATACTTCTAAAACAGAGCATCAATACTTGTCAACAAAACCAATAATAAATCTCGTATTGAACAGTAGCATAAGCCCCTAAACTATTAACCCCTAACCTGACCTAAACCCTTAATCCCTAACCCTTACTCCCTAAAACCCCATTAACCTTTAAATCCCCTAAGACCTAAACCCCCTAAATCTACCTTAAACCCTAACCTATTAACCCCTAACCCCTTAACCACTCAGCCCTAATATGACCTTATTAACCCTTAATCCTCTAAAATCTTAACCCCTAACCCCTTACACCATGTACCCCTAAACCTTTAACCACTAAACCATACCCTAAACCATAATTAAAATCTACATCTTATGTCTACTTCTTCTCTTCTTAACTTACTCTCAATTTGTTGTGTACATAGAAATTATATATATCCATAAAGAAAATAGAACATATTATTTTTATTCTACATTTAACATATAAACGTTTACAAAAACAATCTGCAATATAAAGACATATAATGAATAACTTACCAAGGAACGATATCCATGTCTTCTTTCAAGGTGTCCAAACTCTCTACAATGTTTTTTAGTTGTTTTTATTAAAATTTTCCTTCTATCATAGCCCCTACATTTTTTAGAAGGGTAATAACATTTTCGATCACCCAAAGCCTCTACCAATGTAGATCTCAAATCTCGGGCTTGTCCTCCTGGAGGAATGTTATGTGACATTTTTCCTTGCCAAACTTTTAGTGGTGGTTATCTTCAAAAATCACCCTCGGTAGTTTAACTATTTGTAATGTAATTAACAAAATAATTTTTTGTTGTTTTCTGACCTAAAAATATCCCTTATAACCTCTACAAACCGTCGCTAGTATAACAACAACAACGAACATCTTTAATATTTCAAAAATTTTAAATTATATATCACTTTTTCGTCGGACTTTCGACAATTGTTGATGAGAGAGACTTTGCTTAATAGACAAACCTATTGACTTCGTCAAACGTAGATACTTAGATCATTGACCTGGTCAACCGTCGGATATCCGATGATAATTGACCTAGTCAACCGTTGGATATGCAACGAACGTGGAGGCTTTTAAAAAAAAATTACAAAAAATGAAAGTAAAATCCGACAATATGGCCAATTTTATCGACATTGTAGGAGTACGACGTTGGTTTTTCCGCCCATATGTAGTAGTGGATGAGCGTTATGTTCATTGCTTCTCTTTATGTTGGCTAAGTATTGAAATATTAGCTAAGTATAAGTATTGCTTGGATGTTTTAAGGTTGTAGTTGGATGTGTGCCTATTGTTGGGTGAATTTAGTTGTGTTGGACTTAGTTATGCATATAACACATTGTAACTTAAGGTGAAGTTATGGGCAGACCTTAAGTGAAGAGGTATAGTCTGGTTGTAGCAAACGCATGTTTGTCAAGCCACTTTGGCTAAAGTAAGGCAATGTCGCATGACTAGAGATGATGAAAAGAAAATTTTCAATCAAGACTCTCAAGTCCATGACATAATGCCACCCATTGAAATTGGGAAATCATTCCTTGGGTTGTTTTCATTACCTTGGAAATCCTCCCTTGCTCTTGCAATGAATTTTTTCAAGCCACAAATTGGTTTCTTTTTTTATCCTCTCTCTTGACACTTTGTTGTTTTTGTATCTCTTGCTAGTTCAAAATGCATAGGTTGGCCTCCATTAAAAGTGAAGATAGCAATGATTTCTTTTAAATCATATCTTCCATGAGTTGTTATCAATTGTTGACAACCTCTTCATTCTCATTTTTTCCACTCTTGTATTTTCAAAGCAGCGAGAAAACAAAAGAAAGATTAAACTGATTCTTCTACACCCACTACTCCACATTAAATATTCTTCATCCATAAACACTTGAAGGTCTACAAAGTGGAGGGTTTGCTAATAGAGGGTGGAAACTATGCATTGAGGGTTTTATATCAACAAACCCATATGCATTGACAAGTGTCAAAGGCTCGTGTCAACACTACTTTCTAAACAAAGAGACACATTGAGAGATAATCCCAATCACACACTCATGATAGGAACAAACCACTATTTGATGAGAACCAATGCTTTAGAGAATATCTAAATTACTCGTCCCTAAAATAATATTTTATATATTTTAAGAAATAATCCTAAAATAGTTACACCTAAACTCATCTTGATTGAGAAAATATCTAAATCATATAATCATATACCTAATTAAGCTAATAACAATCACATCCAACTCATGGCACCTTATGCACACAAACACTTGACTTATATACACACACCTCAATGATATGTGAAGTCATCATATGACTTCCTACCTCTACTACCTCGTTAAACACTCATGAAACTTGGAGTTATAAATCATGGTATACACATGTACAATTGTTCTCGTGTCCACTTATCCCCTCACCCACTAGGACCCACACCAATGAGTATATGTGACAATATTATGTGACCAACTTATATGGTGATGAGTATCGCATACTAGTGCATAAGACAGATACAAGCTATATATTTCTTACATAAATCAAAACTAAGAGAGCTTATATTGAGAGAAGAAATTCAAAATCCCCTAAAAGTACAATAAATATAGAGTTGAGAAGTCCATTTATTTCATTTTCAACTTAATACCTCACACACTTATCAAACTACTCATTTATTTAAGTGACATACAAATTTATTTACTTTGAACCAGTCCAGTGTTATAATATGACCATTACTCCTACAAATCAAAACCCAACATTGTAACTACTTTGATCTTGTTTAAGCCAAGTTTTCAAAATTTCATCATCAAACAAAATATTTCAAGCCCATAAAAGATGGTAATTTTCCTATTAAAGTGGAGGGAACTTGAATACTAGAGGTCGGAATATGGAGATTTCCTAATCTGTTATGTACTCAATAGATTTGAATATAAAATATAGAAGAGAAACCCTTAATTCAACAGTAAACAAAATCACTCACACACGAGATTGAACACAATAATGTAGAGAAAACCGTTGAGGTAGGGTAACATCGTGAATTATTCCTGAAGAAAGGAAAGCACTCCCAAACAATAATTTCTTACTACAATTACAATATTCTTCACCATACTTCATTACATTTCTTAGACTTCTTTATATAGTATTATCTACCTCCTAGGAACATTCTAGAGAAGGAACTTTCTAGTACAAGAAACCTTCTAATAAGCCTTCTAACATTTTTTGTTTTCACACTACTAAATGAGCCTTATTTACTAGAAATGGCCTCCATACATAACAATACATAAGAACCTAATGACTATTATTCCCCTTGGGTACATCCCTAGGTACCCCATATTACCCCTTAGGTATACTACATTCCATTCCACCTCACATGTTTCATCCTTGAAACATGGGAAGAAACCATACAATATGATTGGCTAAGTAATGTAGCCAGCTGGTACCAAGCATGAGTATCCATCCATCCTAGTGAAATGTGAACATGGGGTCCAACTACTTTTTTGCTACTTTGAACTATAATCTCACTACTCCTTGTTGTTCTACTATGATATCTCCATGTGTGGTTGTGATGTCTCCATGCATCTCTCAACTAGTTTCCTTTCTAGTGTCATGTTGGTCCATAACAAGTTTGTTGATGTTCACGCCCTTTTCTTCATGACTTTTGTTTTTCCATATGGTTTGGGTGGTGAGATACATCAACCTTAGATCTTGGTTCTTTTTGCTTGTACTCATCAACATGGTGTTCCTTTGAGTCATTGAGCTTCTTGGCTTCTTTTTTATGTCATTCCAAGGGGTTTTATTCATATGTTGTTGAAGGATCTACCTCTAATTCAACCTAAGATTATGCAATTATTTTCCCTACAAGAACTTCTTTAGATGCCCATGTGGGCCCTTCTAGCTTAGGAAGAGAAATAACCAACAATGTATTTTTCTTTATTTTGCTTATACCAAATATTTAAAAACTTATTTTGCACATTAAAATTAATTGTACCATCTGATTTCACCCAAGGATATATAAGAATAGCATTCACAACATTCACATCTATGGCATGAAAATAAGAATGCATCATATATTTATCCACAGTGAGCTTCAAATATTTAAAAACTTGAATAGTCTCACCCTCAACTTTTGTGCTTTAGATATGTTTTGCAGGAACTTGGAATCTATTAACCAAATGAACATTGATGAAATTATGATGGCAACTAGGATTAATAGAAACAATGACCTTTTCTTTATGAATATTCCCATGAACTTGTAATCTAGAGTTGCCACATGAAAATAAACCCTTGGTGCTTTATTTATCCTTACTCTTGGCATGAGACCACTTGTCTAAAAGTAAATTTTCATATACATCATCATAAATTCCCATCATCTTAGCAAAGTCCAATGATTGCCACCATATGGAAACATCTTCTTTGAAACTACAAGGTAACAAAAATTTCCAATTCCCTTTCGACAATGAATTTTCCAACTCTATGTATTCTTCAATACTAGGACCATCATCTTTGACAGTAAAATACTTCTCTCCTTGAAAAAACCCAAAATAGAACTAGGGTTTTAAGGAAAATCACTTACTTTTCAATGGAGCTCCTTGAGGTGGTTAAATTAAAATGGGCATAATCGTGGCTGTATTTCTCTCATTGGTTATTATGACCACAATTATGAAATGTCATCGCCACATTGCTTCTAATGGCATTGATTTGATTGGAATCTGATTACTATGTCAAAATATGTTCGATCTACAAATTGTGCGGTTGTCCCCAGAAAAACCCTAAAACAACTGATTTTAAATCAACAATAACTCCATTTCCCAGACTCCGATTCAGAGGATTTTTTTTAACCTGGATATTTTTTTCAAGAGGAACTCATATATGTAAAATGCTCCTCCAAAATATGCACGTAAGTTTAAAAATTCAAGTTGAAGGTCGTTGTCCGCTTTTACCCTTGAAAATATCCGCAAAAAGGGAAAAAAAACATCTTCCCTTTTTGTCCCAAGAAAGGGATATGATACCAAATGTTATGCACTCAATGGATTTGAATATAAATTCTAGCAGAGAAACCCTTAATTTTAATAGTAAACCAAATCATTCACACACAAGAATGAACACAATAATGTAGAGAAAAACCTTGAGGTAGGGTAACACCATGAATTATTTCTTAAGGAAAACACTCCCAAGCAATACTTGCTTGCTAAAATTACAATATTCTTCATCATACTCCATTACATTGCTCACACTTATTTATATAGTACTATCTACCTCCTAGGAACATTCTAGGGAAGGAACTTTCTAGTAGGTGGAAACTTCTAATAAGCCTTCTTACATTTATTATTTTCACACTACTACATGGGCCTTATTTACTAGAAATGGCCTCCATACATAACAATACATAAGTACCTAACTATTATTATTCCCCTTCGGTACCTCCCTAGGTACCCCATATTATTGCTTATGTATACTACATTTCACCCCCCTTCTCATGTTTCATCCTTGAAACATGGGAAGAAACCATACAATATGACTGACTAAGTAATGGAGCCAGTTGGTACCAAGCATGAGCAGTCGTCCAACCTAGTGAAATGTGAATATGGGGACCAACTACTTCCTTTCCACTTTGATATAGAATCTGACTATGACTTGTTGTGCTACTATGATATATCCATGCTTTGTTGTGATGCCTCCATGTACCTTTCAATTGGTTTCTTTCTAGTGTCAAGTTGGTCCATAATAAGTTTGTTGATGCTCACGCCCTTTTCTTGATGACTTTTTGTTTTTCTAGTTGGTTTGGCTAGTGATATACATCGACCTTAGCTCTTGGTTCTTTTTGCTTGTACTCATCAACATGGTGTTCCTTTGAGTCATTGAGCTCCTTGGCTTTTTTTTTATGTCATTCCTAGGGATTTTCTTCATATGTTGTTGTAGGCTCTACCTCTTATTCAACCTCATATTCTGCAATTATTTTCCCTACAATAACTTATTTAGATGCCCTTGTGGGCCCTTGTAGTTTAGGAATGGCATGAAAATCAGAATGCAACACATAATTGTACAAGGTGAACTTCAATCATTTAAAAATTTCAATATTCTCACTTATCTGTAAACTGTCGTGGATATTCCACTAGAAAAAAATGTCGCAACAGATCTCATAAATAAAACTGAAGTCTACACTATGAAGGTTAAATTCCTTTATATTCCAGAATCTTTAGTTGATGATTTTCTACTTTTGCATGAAATAGATAAAATGCAGAAAATAGAGAACAAGGAAATGCAATCACACACCATCCACAAAATAATACAAAGATTTGCTCTGGGAAACCCTTACAGGAGAAAACCCATTCAAAAGGTGAGGTTGTTCTAATCTCTTTTCTCTAGTATGGAAATAATGCAAGTACAAAAGAGAAGGAAATATCTATGGAGTTAGCTGAGACCTATTAGGTTGCTACATAGCATTAACCCCCTCTATTTTTCTCTCTAATTTCCCACTTCGAGTTGTTCTTCTCTTCTATGGAACAAAATAAAATAAAACATAATGGAACCCCTTCTCCTCCTAGTGGCCCAGTATTTAACATAGCCCAATAGCCATCTAGGGGTAGGGTTTTGACTTCATCAACCCTCAATTGTGATAGGGTTTTGGAACTTAAAGAATATTCTAGAAATTGCATACGTGTCTAGCCCCATATGCACGAGTAACAGGGGCTGACGTGGGATCCTCTCATACCATGGTGGTCAACACGGTAGGTCAACTTGAGGGAGGCATAACTTTTGCATACGAGCTCCGATTGACGTGATTTTGCACCATTGGAAACGTCTTGATGTGTAGAATAACATAACGAGGTCCTAGTTATTGCTAGGAAAGTTTTGACCCCAAAAAATGTCGTTTGATGCCTCAAAATGGCTCCAAAATGTTTCAAACCCCAAATTTTCGAACTGGGACTGGCCATTAAAATGACCTTGCATGTTTATTCCTCTAATGTTTTTCCACTCTAAAAGCATTGAGATAGATGCCAAATAATATAACGATCTAATTCAGATCACTCAACCCTAAATTCTTTTCTTTGGATATGTCCTGCAAGAACTTGCAATCTATGAGCCAAATGGACATTGATGAAATTACGATGGCAACTAGGATTAATAGAAACAAAGACCTTTTCATTATGAATACATCCATGAACTTGTAATGTAGAGTTGCCTCATGAAAATAAACCCTTGGTGCTTTCTTTATCCTTACTCTTGGCATGAGAACGCTTGTCTAAAGTAACTTTTCATATGCATCATCAAAAAGTGCCATGATCTTAGCAAAGTCCAATGATTGCCACCATATGGCAGTATCTTCTTTGAAACCATAGGATAAAAAAAGTTTTTAATTCCCTTTCCACAATTACTTTTCAAACTCTATTGATACTTCGATACTAGGAGCATAATATTTGACAGCAAAATACATCTCCCCTTGAAAACTCTCAAAATAGAACTAGGGTTTTAAATAAAATCACTTACTTTTCAATGCACCTCCTTGAGGTGGCTAAATTAAAATGGGCATAATTGTGGCTATATTTCTCTGATTGGTTAATATGACAACAATTATGAAATGCCATAGCACATTGCATCTAATGGAATTGGTTTGATTGGAATTTGATTACTCTGTCAAAATATTTTTGATCTACAAATTGTGTGGTCACCCCCAGAAAAACTCTAAAACAACTGATTTTAAATCAACGATAACTCTACTTCCCATACTTCGATTACAACAATTTTTTTTTTTAATCTGGATATTTTTTTCGAGAGGAAATGATATCTATAACATATTCCTTCAAAATATGTACATAAGTTTAAAAATTCAAGCTGAAGGTCATCATCCACTTTTACCCTTGAAAATAATTGTAAAAAGGAAAAAACAAATCTTCCCTTTTTGGCCCAAGAAAGGGCTATGATACCAAATGTTATACACTTAATGGATCTGATTATAAAATCTAGAAGATAAACCCTTAATTTTAATAGTAAAGCAAATAATTCACAGACAAGAATGAACACAATAATGTAGAGAAAACCCTTAAGGTAGGGTAACACCACATATTATTTCTTAAGGAAGGAAAGCACTCCCAAGCAATACTTGCTTGCTACAATTACAATATACAATATTCTTCATCATATTCCATTACATTGCTCACACTTATTTATATGGTACTATCTACCTCCTAGGAACATTCTAGAGAAGGAACTTTCTAGTAGGTGGAACCTTCTAGTAAGCCTTCTTACATTTATTATTTTCACACTACTACATGGGCTTTATTTACTAGAAATGGCCTCCATACATAACAATACATAAGCACCTAACTATTATTATTCCCCTTGGGTACCTCCCAAAGTACCACATATTATCACCTAAGCATACTAGATTCCACCCCCCTTCGCATGTTTCATCCACGAAACATGGGAAGAAACCATACAATATGATTGGCTAAGTAATGGAGCCAGTTGGTACCAAGCATGGCCATTCGTCCATCCTAGTGAATTGTGAATATGGGGGATGTTATCCCAAAATATATACTTTCCCAAAGGCCAAGGCAAGTGAGGAAAATTGGCGTAACAACAAGATTTCCTATCACTGTCACCTCAATAGGATATCCCCCGTTTTAGGAATTGAAAGAGGTCTACCCCAGGGGAGGTGTCCCGGGTGGCCTAAAGGGATGGGTAGGCTAAGGTTGTGTCAAGAAATACCCCCCCTCTCACTGGTCACCAAAGTCAACAAAGTCTACATCTGAGAAATTGAGGCAAAGAATTGTAATTTGTGTACCTGCCTGGAACAAGAACAACAAAGCATATATATGGCAATTTCATGTACAAAAATGATAGTAAAGCCTCCAAATACGATAGACAATGCAATAATATGATGGCTGAAGAAAAAATACAGTTAGATGAAGGTTCATAACAACCAAAAGTAAATTGTAACAACCACGATAATTAGTGCTCAGGATTGCTAGAAAAGACAGTGAAAATTGAGCATATCTCAAGTAGATTTCTTAGCAATTGTCACAAGCAAGTTCTGAATAAGTTAGCTATGAGTTAGCTTAGTGTATGCGGAAAATTTTTTGCAGTTAGATGGTTGTAGCAAACATTTATAACAACAACAAGAAAGTTAGATATCTAGGCTAAGTTAGGTTATACTTAGTTAGCATAGGTTTGAGAGAATGAGGTTTGAGTGTTTGATCAATCTTCCAACAAAAAGAAGTGAGAACTAGTGCCTTTTAGGGTTTATGGGGTCAATTATATCAGCATAATAACTTGGAGAAATAACAATGATTATACTTGTCTAAGAGATAAAAAGGTGGAAGCTTGAGGAGTAGCACCTTAAGTCCTTAACTAGGGTGTAAGCACTTCTAGGCCCTTTCCTTAGACTCTTGAAATATACTTAATGCAATAAGAACTAGACAAAGCTTCTAAAGTGCTAGCACTTTAGGGCTCTAGAAGTTTGTCTAGACAAGATCTTCTCAGGCAAGACTAACAAAACAAAGAGCAAGAAAGAAGCACCTTATGTTTCTTACTCCTAGGGTCTTCAAGCAAGCAATTTCATAATCTTAAATATGAACAAGTAAACATACCATAAACATTTATCATGAACTAAAAATTCCAGATTTACTTGCTTCACCAAGAATAATCAAGCATAAAAACCCTAGATTTGCCAAAATTCCACTAAGAAATGATCCAAAATGCATCCAAACAAGTCTCCAAGCAAGTGTGGCTCAAAATTTCAGCCAATTATCCCAAAAGGAGCACCAATTTCAGTCCCCCTCTTGTGAGAGGTGAGTTGTGTTGAAAAAATTAAATTAGCAAGCCATATTTATATGGGAAATCCTTGCCAATTTGCCCAAAAGTTGTGTCTTTTCACAAAACAGAGCCTACATGTCAATTTGGCTCTTAAAATTTAAAATTAAATTATTTTTCACAAAATAAAACCCTAAAGAGGGTGATGTCATCCTTCCTAGGGTGACGTTAGGCCTCCTCCATGAGACGTTGAGGTCATCTAGCAAAATTTTGGGCCTCCAAAGGCCCTCCTCCATGCCACACGTTCCAAAACTGCAACCCAACATCTCTCAATGTCAAACCCTGTCCCTGGGTGATGTCATGGGGCTGCTAGGGTGATGTCTAAGGTCTCCAAAGCCAACGTCCAGGTGGGAAAGGGTGTTCCCTCATTGTCTAGGCCTGCCAAGGTGCCTCCAAAGGAAACATCCTCTTCCTTCATTATGTAAACCGGTCATCATTGTCTTTCCCCAAGCCTGGGGTCTCTGCATCCATCCTTGGGATTCAAGTCCTCGTGAAGGTTTGAACTGATCATCTCCTCATGAATACCTATCCATCGGGTAAAGTCCGACAAAGACAACAAGTACGCCCTCCAGGGGTCCATAAGTCACAAGTATCATGCCAAGTACATCACATCTAACAATCAAAGCATTCGAACATGTGCATCAAACCACCCTAACCCAAACAAATGCTCAAAGACATTATACAACTTGACAAATTTAGGTTTGGAAATGGTCTTAATATGTCTTATTGGGTCAATAAACCCTAGGTTTAGGGTGTTTCCTAGGTGGAACCAATCCTAGTCATGTGTGCATGTGATATGATGTGGGGTAAACTTCTTTGGCATGGGGTTCATGACATACAAGGGTTTGTATTGTCTTACCTATGGGTGCCTTTGTAGAGGGTGAGCGGTCCTTTGTCCATGATGCAAATCTTTCCAAGCCCACTTATTACCATTTTCTTAATCCTTTTTATTCTTTTATGTTTCAAGGAACTAGGTGAAGGCCATTGTCCTGGCTTGGTGTCCAGGTATGACAATGTCATTCAGAAATACTTTGCGGAAATGAGAAGGTTGACTCGTGATGAGACCCCCTTTCCCTCAATCATGCAACTGAGAGCCACTACTGATCCAGATTATTTTCAAAACGAAATGAAAGCAGAGATATTACAATGAAATACTCATAGAAATTGCTAGAAACAGAGAGCTACAACAATACATTATTTCTATTAATGAAAGAAATGTACAGAGATCATAAAAATACAGAGTGCAAGACTTCCTAGAATGGTGGTAGCTTTATCTCTGAGAAGAGATGCGACAGCTATGCTCATTCGCAAGAAGACAATTACAATGAGGCTTTGAAGGCATTTTATGATAAACTTGAATTCCAAAACCCTAAACATCCAAAAACCTAACCCTAGGAGATGAAGCGCCAAAAGTCATGTGGGCCCCGCTTGGGTAAGTTAGTACATTAACTTCCTAGGGTCGTAAATTTTGCATACGATCTTCGTTTTAGGCATGTGATAGCCCCTTGGAAAGGTATTTTCGAGAACTAAGCAGTGTTTCGTCAAACTTTGAATCTGTCTATAGTTTGACTGTAGCAAGACAAGAAAACATTGTTTATATCCCCAAAATGGCCCTCGAAGTACAAAAAGATGTACTAACATGAAAACTTCCAAAATAAGTCAGTTGGAATATGGATAAGGTGGGTGGCCACCAATATCCACCTGGATCAATCATCCCCCCTTAGGAAGAAATGGTCTATGTTGTGTTGAGTGTTCGGGGAAGAGGGGAAAGTGTTTTCTAAACCTGAATCTTGGTGAGTTGTGTGCCTTGTTGGAGAAGTTGCGTTGCTTGGTCTGTGGAAGGCTGCCATGAACCTGTTGTTGGTGGGGTTGAATCTGTTCCACCAAGTTGTTGTCTCTAGGCTTGACAAGGAATTGTGTAGGCACCATTATAGGTGAATAAAAAATACCTACTTTCTCTTCTACAATATGATCTTGTTGGATAGAAGGTGTTGAGGTTGCAGTGGTTGTAGTGTCCTTCTGTACATCCTTTGAACAAACTGTGAAGAGGATGAATTTTGTAGTATGAGAGATTACCTTGCGGCACTATTTTGATGGAACAGTAGTCGGAACTACCTATGGTATCCAGTAGAGCTAACCCCTCATAGTAATAATGACACTAAGAGGTTGAGACTCATAAACAACATGATGTCTCCACATATATGGTTGGCCCAAAACAACATCACAGACATCAAGAGGGGAAACATCACACACTACCTCATCCTTGAAGGGTTGGATGCCATAGGACAGGTGACACTTATGGTTGACATACATATCTCTTCCCTGGTGAATCCACCTGATGTTTTATGGTTGTGGGTGTGTTTTTGTCGATAACCCCAACTATTTGATGACCTCAACTGAGATGAGGTTCTTCTGGCTGCCACTATCAACAATGAAATGCAACGGGGTCCCCTTCACCCACATCTGTGAATGGAAGAGGCACTCCCCCTCTTCAGGATCTATTGGTTCTTCTGGATGAATCGTTGTGGTCGCAACAGTAGCAGTGGGGTCTGCATTGATGATATGTCTATTTTCAATATTTTCTGGATCATATTCTGAATCAGGGTTTGACTCATTTTCTTTGACCTCAGCCACTAATGATTTTTTCGAGCGACATTTATCGGTGTTGTGCTAGGGGATTTTTTGGAAGTCACACCACTTCCCAGTGTCATTATTTGTCTTTACTTTACTCTTATTTTCCTATGTCTTGGACTAGTTGTCGGGAGGTTGTTGGTTAGGGTCATCTTTACCATGATTTGGTTGTTGCGGATTTTCAGACCCGAACTCCCATTTGTTCTGGTGCCTAAATTTCTACTCGATTTTGACAACATATCGATAGGAAACTCCCAATGATGAGATGTTTAGGAAATCCATTTTGGTTTGGATGTACCTATGCAGAGCCCAACGGTATTTCAGAACTAGATGTCACTCGGAGTCTTTGATACCCAGCTTGGTGCACAAGGTATGGAAAGTATTTGTGAAATTTGACATTGTTTGGCTCTTCTCTTTCCATAGTGTGGTCCATCTCATTTATTGGTCTTCATAGTTATCAACAAGGTAGTAACTTTCCTTGACCACATCCACACAAAAAATCCCAAGTGGGCTTGGCCCCATATATTCTAGATTTCTCTATGGAACTTTTCTCCCAGAAAGTTTCCCACCAATGTTTGAGGAGTGTGAAGGTTATCTTTTCCCTATCGGAAAAATTGTGAACAGAGAAAAAACCTTCTAGAAGATTTAACCATTTTTCTAAAGCACGCGCATCTATCTGACCTTCAAATACGAGAATATCAAAATTAACTTGTACCTTGAAGGGAGAGGTTCCTCCAAAGTGGTCGCTTGATGAAGATGTGTATGTTTCTATCAAGAGGTGTTGAAGGATGTGGGAAAGATTCTCCATCATTTCATCCCTCTGTCGCGCAAGAGATTTCTCAAGCAACAGGTTAATATAATATTTTGCTCTGTCGTTTTCTTTTTTTCTGCCATCAAGGGTTTATTGGGCATGCAAGAGCAATTTTCATCAAGAGAGACAAGCTCGAGACCCAACTGGCTATACTCGGACCTCGTCGGGGACATGCACTAAAAAACGATCAAGAGCAGCCTGCTCTGATACCACTAATCCAGATTATTTTTGGAATGAAATGAAAGCAGAGATATTACAATGAAATACTCATAGAAATTTCTGGAAACAGAGAGATATAACAATACATGATTTCTATTAATGAAAGAAATGTACAGAGACTGTAAAAATACAGAGTGCAAGACTCGCTAGAATGGTGGCAACTTTATCTCTGAGAAGAGATGTGACGGCTACGCTCATTCGCAAGAAGATGATTACAATGAGGCTCTGAAGGTATTTTTATGATAAACCTTAATGCCAAAACCCTATACATCCAAAATCCTAACCCTAGGAGATGAAGCGCCAAAAGTCACGTGGGCCCCGTTTGGGTAAGTTAGTACATTAACTTCACGGGGTCGTAACTTTTGCATATGATCTTTGTTTTAGGTGTGTGATATCCCGTTGGAAAGGTCTTTTCAAGAACTACACATTATACCATCAAACTTTGACTCCATATACCATTTAAATATGGAAAGCCAAGAAAACATTGTTTAGATCCCCAAAATGGCCCTAGAAGTACATAAAGATGTACTGACATGAAAACTTCCAAAATAAGCCAATTGGAATATGGAACATGTGGGTAGCCCCCAATATCCACCTGAATCAACTACCATGTTTTGGTGACTAGATGATGGTAATTTCATACTGCCAAGCGCCCATGATCATGATAGGACGACTCATGATGAGACCTCTTATCCCCCAACTAACACCCTAAGTGATTATTTTTGGAGGGCCCCTATTTATTGTGGAGAAGCGTTTCAATGCTTTCTCAGGGATCCTTGGGCGAAGCATCTCAAAGGTGAATGATAGGATTTTGTCTTTTCCTTGCTAATTTTACCCTATGACCCTTCAACCCCCTCTTCCCATGAGGTAGGGTACAATCCCTTCTTGGGTCAATACACCCGAAGATCCCAAAAGGTGAGGAGGTGGAGGGGATGAAGCATGGAAGGTGACATGTATGGTAAGGAACGAATGGCGACTCTTCAAGGAACCACCCAGTAGAAACCTATTCCTAAGGGCAATCAACTTAATAGGACACAATGACACTCCCCAAGTTTAAATAAAGCAAAGAGCATAAATTCCAAGCAAATGTTTCGGAATCAAGAAAGCTCCATTGCAACATATTCAAATGCTTCAAATATTAGAGTAATACATACCATGATACCTGGAATCATTACCTCATGGAGCAAGACCCGTTGCCTTCTAGGACCAGGCTGGTGTGGTGGATGTTGCTACTAGTGATGTGTAGAATGCTTCGATGAAAAGAGTGGCCCTCTGGGGCTATGCTCTGTCCATTTGAATCTCGACACTCTGTGTCTGCAACCTATGGGGCTCAAGACATAATCTCCTTTGTTACCCCTAGGCTAGGGGGTAACATGACCAACTACTTCCTTTCCACTTTGATCTAGAATATGATTGCACCTTGTTGTGCTACTATGATATCTCCATGCGTTGTTGTGATGCCTCCATGTACCTATCAACTAGTTTCCTTCTTGTGTCATACATCAACCTTAGCTCTTGGTTATTTTACCTCCATATACATCAACCTTAGCTCTTGGTTCTTTTGCCTTGTACTAATCAACATGGTGTTCGTTTGAGTCATTGAGCTCCTTGGCTTATTTTTTATGTCATTCCTGGGGATTTTATTCACATGTTGTTGTAGGCTCTATCTCTGATTCAACCTCAGATTCTGCAATTATTTTCCCTACAAGAACTTTTGTAGATGTCCTTGTGGGCCCTTATAGCTTAGGAAGAGAAATAACCTGCGATGTATTTTTCTTTTGCTTATACCAAATCTTCAAAAACTTATTTTGCACTTTAAAATTAACTGTACCAACTGATTCCACCCAAGGATATCCAAGAATAACATCCACATCATTCTTATCTATGGCATGAAAATCAAAATGCAACACATATTTATTCATGATGAGCTTCAAATATTTAAAAATTTGAATATCCTCACTCATATGTAAACTGTCATGGATATTCCACTAGAAAATTTTGTCACAACATATCTCATAAATAAAATTGAAATCTACACTATGAAGGTTAAATTCCTTTAAATTCCAAAATCTTTAGTTGTTGATTTTCTGCTTATGCATGAAATATATAAAATACGGAAAACAAAGAACAAGGAAATACAATCACACACCATCCACAAAATAATACAAATATTTGATCTGGGAAACCCTTATAGGAGAAAACCCATCTAGAAGGTGAGGATGCTCTGCTCTCTTTTCTATGGTATGGAAATAAACATTGTTACCAACTTAATGAAAACTGTGACCTCAAAACGAGAACTTTGGCCCAAAAAACCCATATTTTTCCAAAAAAAACATGAAAATCAACCCCAAACCAAAAAATGGTGCTACAAGTAGCACCATTTTTTCAAACGGGTCAAAATTACAACATTTTTCAAACATGGCCTTCAAAACTTACAGTAGCACGGAAAAACCTTCAAATCGACACTTAAATTAAAAAAAATGATGTTATAGATTTTTATTTTTATTTCAAAACGTTAAATTTATAGATATTTTGAAATCGTATTTTTAGCAATCGGTACCATTAAAACCAAAACCGCAAAATCAACCATCAAATTGAAATGAATTGCTACCATTAACACCCATTTTAAATTTGGGGTATTAAAGTGAGATTTTTTTAAAAGTGATAATCGAAATCATCGTTATTGCAAAGAAAACCATCAAATCAACTCTTAAATGTTTACTTTTTAAATCTTATTTTATCATTCCAAACACAACATAATATATAATGCCATGAAAACAATACATTTAAAAATATGTATTCAAAACTTAAATTTGGAAAAAAAAAACATTAAAAAATGGTGAATAAAAACAAAAACTAAAAAAGAATGAAAAAAAATTTATAATTTCTCAAAAACAATAATTTATAAAAATATATATATTTATTTTTGAAAAAAAAAATAGTAAAAAATCCATTAAAACTTAAAAAAAAAACAAAAAACAAATACTAAAATCATTTCAAAATTCAAAAAAACTTAAAAAAAAAATCTAAAATAAAAAATATTAACAAAACATTAAAATTAAGAAAAATTCATTGTAAATTTAAAAAAAATATAAAAATCTATATAACTATATTATATAATAATAATTATTATTATTATTGAATAAACACTCATGAACGACTATGTGGAATATACAGTGCCAAGTTGTGTAGAGTACTTTGTTTAATTTTATATTCTCTTTTATATTAAATATTTTATGAAAACATAATCTTATAGGTAAAAAATATGCCAATTATATCATGTAGGTTAAAAGTATCCTAATTATATCGTGTATTTAAACATTAAAAGTAAAAAAAAAAAAAAAAAATTAAAGTATTTTTTAATTATATTATAGAATTTTTAAACCATGTCATATGTCATATAATCGTGCACCAAACAAATATAATTTTGGTTTTAAACTATTTTCCAAACATTATTTGATAATATTAATCAAAAAATTATTAAATTGAAATTACCAACAACAAAAAAAAAAATTTAAAAAAAATTGTTAGTTATTTTTTATTTTCAAAAATTTAAAATATGTAATGTAATATGTGTTGGTATGCACAACCAATCATGTTGTAGATTTGTGTATTGTTGTAATTCTAAGTGAAATTTAATGTAGTCATAACATTACTTTAAATAAAATTTACATAATATTAAAAATCAATTCAAAATTTCATAAAGTAAAAATCAAAATAAATAAAAGGAGAAATAATTATTCGGAAAATTGGTTTTAAAAACAATTACTCGTTACCAAATATAAATAGTTTTCCAAATTTTAAAAAAGACCTGGGTAAAAAAGACCGTTATATTCATGGGTTTTGTTGGCTGGAGGACCGGGGGCGATGTCGGGCATCGCCCCAGCCCCCGCGCGGAGCGAGACATAGCCCCGATCCTCCAGCC
>ML823379.1:27480-47585 GCA_009831015.1 Picea engelmannii
GATTATACATAAATAATCACTCAAATCTACGGATCTAACAATTTGTCGTCGAATTTCGGGCAAATATCCCCGAAAAATATCGTCGAAAAAAAGTCATTTCTTAGAACGTTTAGACTACAACATAAATTATTGTCTTAAGAATACATGAATTTTTAAGGTTAAAATTATTTAAAAAAAAAAATCTTTAAATTTTACCTATTATTTTTTTCAACTTGAATTGTGATTTCATTAATATATATATATTTTTATTCTTACTTATTCACATAAAATCAAAGTTATTATATCAATATATTCATTAATACAACTTGAGTGGGTCTAATGGTTAAGACCATGTGTTTCCTAATAAGAGGTCACAACTTCAAATCCAAAGAGGTAGGTTATGTATACCTCCATAAACTATCCTTGTGGAGAACAAAGTGGTCTCATACACCAGTTTAGTGTCTGTAACCTTAAAATTAAATTATTATTATTATTATTTATGAAAATTAGGTTATTATTATTATTATTATGGATTTTTTTATTTTTTATTATCTAAATTAAATTTAATTCATTTTAATATTTTTTTATTCAAATAATAATATATTTATTTTTCATTTCAAAATACCTAAATTAAATCTAATTAATTTTAATTAATTATTTTATTCAAATAATAATACATTTATTTTCCATCTCAAATTACAAACGACCTCATTGATAACTCCTTATTAGTCCTTGCCTCAACGAGGGACTATAACAATTGCTAAGGAGTCAAACTACATTGACTCGTTATTAATTTACCCGAATTTTACAACCATCTCTAAAGTTATATGGAAATTATATATTTATTTTTTTTATTTTTAAAAAGAAATTATGTATTTATTTATAAAATTTCAAAAACCAAATTTTTGATTGGTTAATAGTGATGTGATATGACTATATTTTCCTGGTGTACGCCAATTCTTTTTGTTAATTGTCAGTATTAACAAGTCATTTTTAAATGATTTTTTTTTTATCGACCACTTTCCCGGCTCCAATTGAATGCTCTGACACTCCAATTGAATGTCTGGCATACAATTGAAGGTCTTAATTGAATCTCTAACAATGCAATTGAAGGTAGGTTTTCGAGAAGGGAAGGGAAACCCACTCGTCAAGCTGCGTGAAGCCACCGCTTCGTGCTCCACCGCCTGCAAAATTTAACGTACATTATCACTTACAAAACTTAACTTCCATTCTATGAAAGAATGAACCCAATTTAATTCCATTGTATGAAAGACATGAAACTACTTGAAGGGTGAAGGGGCATCGAGAACCTCATCTTCCTTGCCACTGTCCCTTGCCATGTTTTCACTGCATGGTGATTGCATGGCTTTGCACTTGGCTCATGACCTTGCCATCTCTTCACCCCTGGCCACCACTTGGCTTTGCACCTGGCTGATTACATTCACCATGCGGCTGGGTATAACATCAATGATCCATTCATCCCCAAAGATGATGAAAATTGCAAAAGATTCAAAGTTTGAGCATTACCTACAAGAACACTTGCTCTATTGTAAACTACACCCATATCCTTCGTTGCACATAGGCACATTGAGAGCCATCGTATCATGAACCTTTGATTGTCCCAGAGAGATTCACGCTCTGATCCACACATATTACCACAAGCTTGCCTTACCCGAGATATCATTCTCTGCTTCTGGACTCTAGCTCATATGCAACTTCTCTTTCCTTCCTATCTGCAGGTGGTAGTGAAAGACTTTTATTTCAAGCCCTCGTTTGATCGACCTGAGGTTCAACCACCCTCCCTTTATATTTGGTTCCAATGGAAGGAGTATTCTGTTGATAAGGCCACTGCCCCGACCGCAAAAAACCACCAAAAGAAAGAATATGGAGCGGAGAGGAGAGTTATATTCTTGATCCCCTTAGAGGGCATGCATTTGAGAAGAATACCAAACTACATAAAGAAGCACCACCTGCACTTAGCACAAGGAACAAACTGCTTGCAGATACACAAACAATTATACCTGCAAAAAGAGCACCATGAGAGTAGGTCCCTCATCATAGAACACTCATTGGATTTGTGGTGTTCGCGTTATTTCGTTATTGATTAATAGTAACATACATTGACACGAAATAGTTTGCTTTAAAATTAGGAATATCTATGCATTTATTCCTTCCAAAATTTCTCGAGTAAAGCTAAGAAACTAATGGATAGAATAAGAGAAAACTTTGTTCCTGCCCATAATATTTGAAAAACACCCTAAACTTCAACATTTCCTTATGTGATTCATATTTTTCTAAAAAGAGTAAAGGGTAATTTTGCTTCATAGACAAAAGCTTGAAACCATAAATGATATGCAATAGGTCTCCACCTCTTGGCAACAACAAATTACTAAATTACAGAGTGTCCTTTACAGAGAAATGATGTTTGACTTACCCACACTTTTCTAATAATTTAAGCTTCTGGCAATCGAACCAAAAGTCACCAATTCAACAATTACAACAATTTCATTTGTTAGCATACCCTGCAACCAAGCATTTTATACCGGTGAATTTCAATAATAATCCCATTGCAAATGTACCCCATTAGAACATAGCTGACTAAAAGACAATTGTCTGACTAATTTTACTTCAAAATTTGGTTAGATTCTTTGAGGCCATGCCTGGATGTGTTTGAACAACACATTGACCTTTAAGGGCTCATTTGATGCACTTTGTAAGGGAACACCTTCAGGTACAAAAATACGTCGATAATTTTCCAAAGATGTGGGGTTCTATTGCACCTTCTTCACAAGGGATTCTAAGAAATATTCCATCAAAACACACCCAAAACTAGGCCCATTTCCCACAGTCAGATACCATGATAATCGTATCTATTGTGAATGCCATCCTTGTTAATCTTCTGTCTTGAGATTTCATTTGTTTCCTCTCTTTGGATAGGTGTGAACAAACAATCGTGCTGCAAATTATAGTTATGTGCGCAATTGAAATCACTGCTACACTTTTGTACTGGAAAATTAATAGAAAAAGCAAAAAGCAGTGGGAGTGTCCAAATGGAAAATAGGCTGACGAGATCAGAAATATCATCAGCTTGGCACAACAACTTCAAAATCGACGCATCGAAAATGTAAATTGGACTCAATAACAACGCAATTGCAGTCAAAATTATCCAAGATCGTTGCATAAACACTCCAAGCAAATGAATTTGACCTACTTCAAAGGCTTGGCCACAAAGTGTCTCGATACCCCATGAATTTGCATCAGTAAAACGCAGAACGATCTCTCGTTGCCAATATGGCCACAACTGGAGCGACCGACGTTTCTACATGCAACGTTAGTGAAGTGCGTGGTTAGACAAAAACAACAAAATGTGTCAACATCTCATTCCATTATTTACAAGGCATGGTGACATGTACATTTGTATGACATTCCTAGATGCAAGGCACAATTACTCTTCTAAGTTTACCAACATATAAAGTTTTACAGAGCATGGTGATGCAAACATGTAAAAATTCTTGATGATGAACCATGGAAACGGCCCCAGAGGCAGCTCTCAATTGCTTGATCTCTTCATTTTAAAATGATATTTATAGAAGAATAATATAATGTCAAAACAAGTAATATTTAGAATTAGAATTTAGATTTTAAAAATAACAATTTTTTAAGATTTAAATTAAAGTTAAAATTTTAATTTTAAAAATAAAAATTATATTAATATTTAAACCAATGTTTAATAAATTTAATAACAATCACTCATCAAAACAAGTGTTGTATGGCAACTTAGTCCCTGCCAATGTTGAACAATGCTAAACATAGTCCACTTATTCATACAATCTTATAAAATTGCAGATAAAGCAATGCTACAGTACAATCTTATAAAATTGCAGAAAGTTATCGTTAATAAATCATTTATTAAATTGGATATGCTAATATATAATACATATTTCCAAAAAAGTTTACTGATGTTTAGTAAAATAAATAAAACAAAAACATTAGATATAATTTTCTTTTTTGTTATTTTAAGAAAATATTTTTTGTTATTTCAAGAAAGAATTGAGTATTGCCTAAGCTCCAACACCAGTAGCTTCTAACTGCATTGAAATTCTCATGTTGTAAGAGATTTCTGAATCAGGATTTGCAAATCTTCTCCCACTTATGGAGTTTTCTATGACACGTTTCAAAACCAAACCATACCCTATATGCTCTAAAAAACAGTCCTCTACAGTATTATCTGAAAGTTTTTCATGGCTCGACATTGTCAAATGAAGCATCTTCAAAACGGTGTCAGAATTGTCAATACAAGTTGCGCCATGGCTTGAGTAGAACATGTAAGTGCCAACAGGTCTATATGGGCTTCTCTTTGTATCCCCATCTGACCACTTTTCAGAATCAAACACAGAGTTTGAAGTACAATGCAGGACATTATTAAGAAGAATCCTACAAGATGTCCTACAAGCCTCTTGAATAGAAGAATATGGGACTTTGCTATGCCAACACGGAAAAATAGCAGTCAAGGGGTGCAAAAAGTATCCGAGGAACAATATCATGCTGGGAAATCACATGCAAAAAGTAGCATCCCCAATTCTCACGACCTACTGCTTCAACAAGTCTTTCATCTCCCACTAAAGGGAAACCAAATGTGATACAAAAGGGAGAGATTTGCCTTAAAATTATCTCTATGTAATAAGTCTTCCTTAAAATTAGTCTTGAGACTCGACCCACCTAAGTGGGTTGGGTTGTCTTGGATTTAGGAACCCAACGCCCATAATGTTCAATTATGTACATTAGTCTCCAATAAATGTTATCTAAGAATGTTGGCTAGCATGGGGTACCTAAATCTTTTGATAGGAATAACCAAGGTTGAAATCCCATGGGCCTCTAGCTTTCATCAAATATTAACCAATTGTTTTCAACAAAATCAGAACCGTAGGCACCTGGTGAACCAAGCTACAAGATGAAAGTTGTAATTTGGCATTTTGAGCAGTGGAAGGGCATCCAATAATGATTTGAAGTTAGGAGACCTATCCAAGCCATAATACCATTGAAGCTACACTAATGCTAGGAAAAGCATACAATTTCTCAAACAAATGCAGAAAAACCATAAAACCGTTAAGTTGATTTGGCTCGTGCCTGTAGGCCAAAAATTATGCTTAAAACACAATTTGGGTTAAACATGAGGTTAATGCGATAGAGGTGCATGAAGTCTATGCACACAATTTAATTGTTGGAGATATTGCTAATTGATATGTAGTGTTTTGTTGAGGTTTTTTAATGGTTGTTTTGCATATACGTGACATTTCTTGTTGCAGATATACGTCAAAGTTTTCAAACATGGAGAGGTCAGATTTCCTTGACAGAAAATTGACAAGACATCCATAGTCAAAATCAACCTACTTAGGACGTTTACAGACCAACATTGGTGAAAGACTGCTCTGTATGGTGAAAAAATGTTTTAGAGGGATTGTGGCATTGCTCTGTATAAATAATTGATTAGTTACCTTTGCTTGGAAATTTGTTTCCTTCATAATATGCAGGAACAACTTAAGAGCTCCCTGATGGACGAGGGTTGGCTTATCATCGTAATCCTTGAGGCAATCTGAGAACACTTGGTTGTTAGTTTGTATATTCCCCTCTCCATATTTGTTCTCTTTGACGATGAAACTTTCAATTTGATGAAATGAAGGGAAGGCAACATATGCAACTCCTCCATGCTCCTTCAGACTAAAACTCTCTGAATTCCTTCAGACTAAAACTCTTTGAATTTCTTACACGACCTGACTCTTCCCAAGCCTTGGACAGTATTTCGCATGAAGCAAGAATATATGCAGTCTCCTGACCGACAGTGAACCTGCAACAACATATCTGTAAATTAGCACCGTATGGGCAACCGAGTATATATAAGACATCAACCTAACCTAAGGAGTTCCTATATATATAAGACATCAACCTCTACTCCTCTGCTGCAAATTGTTATTTAATAAATTCATTTATTGTGTTGAGAGCAGCTAAGTATGGAAACACATTTTCAGTTACATAACATCAAAAAAATAATAAAAAAAAATACTAGAATTATGGATCTGAAGGACAGAGTATGACCTCGTCTAGTAGAAGCACGAGATGCCCAAAAGTTGCTTTACAACTTTAGACAACAATATAAACAAGTGTCAGAGAAGTGTTCGCGTGGTGCATATATGGAGGAATGTCGTCCACGTTTCTTACTTATCAGTAGTGTGTGTGGGCTTGGTGCATATGAAATCTAACACGTTGATATTGCTTAGTAGTGGGAAGCCAAGTGTTTCACATTTTTCTTAAATGCTACGTGTTATTTAAAAGGCACGAGTGGTGGAGGATGGCCATGAATATCATTGGAAAGCGTAGGTTCAAATCCTGTTAGCTCAGTGCGTAGGCGTTGGACACCCACATTGCTGGTGTTCTCTTTTCATTTTTTTGATGTTTTACTCAGAAGATTAATCTTTAGTATGCAATGTATGCATACTCTGCACATAGTTCTGATGTGAATCCAACCTATGTGCAATGGGTCCATAGCTTTTATTTGTGCAGAAAGAAAATTCCGGTATCTCTCTCCTTGAAACTTCTCTCTTCTGATCAATGGAGGAATTTCCAATCACGAGGCCCACATTATAGTTTTCCAAACCGCTATTTGATGTCTTATTGCAGGAAACAGAGTTATTGCTTGCAGTCAGTTTATTGCCGGTATTCTGCTACATCTTTTTCCATGTATTTAGAT
Source organism: Picea engelmannii (assembly GCA_009831015.1). NCBI lineage: Eukaryota > Viridiplantae > Streptophyta > Pinopsida > Pinales > Pinaceae > Picea > Picea engelmannii. The sequence goes on from ML823379.1 coordinate 34,205, forward strand.
TTATTTTTTCATATGCACTGAGTCTATTCGTTATTAAAGCCTTTAATTTTAAGGGGTTTTTACTTTTAATGATTTAAGGGCGCTACTCTTCTTTGTTTATAGGGTAAATGTCGATGCCTAATGGTCTGAGCAGTTAAACCTGAATAAGAATAGCATACCAAGAGTTTGCAATTTTTTTAATTGATTTTGTTTGAACTTAATCAAACACTCTGCTTATTTGACGGATAGCCTAGTGTAGGTTCAGAATGGATTTTGTTGTGTATGGATGGACATGCCTGGAAACTTCTAGGCTGACATATCCTTCTAGAACTTGCGAGGTTTGAGGTTTTGGTCAAATTTTAAATAGAAATTCGAGTAGCCTTGAATCTAGACATTAAGCATTGTTACTTCATCCATACTTGGCGAGGGGGGGCTACATGGACCAAGCTAGAGCTGGTCCAAGAGGGTAAGTGAGGATAACGAACATACCTTTGTACGATGCATAAAAAAGCCTCGCTTAATCTACATACAACAAATGTGGAAGATATGTCAAGGTTTCAGAGAATCCAATTAGGCAAGCCCATGATCATAACAATTAGATGTGAGGCAAGTTGAGTAGAAATTGCATGGAAAGAGAAACAACTGCATGTCCTGTCTCTCCCAAGTTGGAGCTGGAGGATACATGGACCAAGTCAGAGCCAAGAAAATATCTGGAGCATATCAAGCTAAATAGGGTTGTGGACTATATATAATGATTATAACGTTTAGATGGTAATATTTGATTTTAGGGTTTGGACAAATCCAAAGGCAAATTTGGGCAACGAGGAAAATTGGAGTTTAGTGCTAAAGAGATATAGATTTGCGGCTTTGCCCTTTTCATTTATTTATTTTTGATGGTGCTCAGAGATTACTCGGTATATAGTGCATGCATGATATGCACATAGTTATGTTGTGAATCCAGCCTCTGTGCAATGGGTCAATAACTTTTATTTGTGTAGAAAGGAAAATCTGACGCCTCTTTGCTTGAAAGTTCTTGCTTCTCTACAATGGAGGATTTTCCAATCACGAGGCCCACATTATAGTTTTCCAAACCTGAATTTGACATATGATGTATTATGCTTGAAACATAGTCATGTTTTTTGCGGGTATTCATTCAGCTATGAAATTGAACGAAGTGAGTTGCTGAAATAGATTTATTTAGCCTGAAGGAAAGGTGAAATCATGAATGTTCCCAAGCAAAGTGATACGCAGTGTGGGAATACTTTCTTTCGTTGAAAGCTGTAAGATGGACGCGATTAAGTGGAGTGTTTCCCCTGTCAATGGGTTTTGTCTCTATTCCCTTACGTGTTCGACAAGGGCTCCTTTCCTAGCTTCCCTGTCCAACTTGCAACAATCTGCTCTAGGAGATGAAAAGCTTTCAAACTCTTCTCATCCGGATGATTCAGATCCAGACTCATGTTGTGGAACATTTTTTAGACCGCTTTATTGGCATGAGGACAAACCGCCTTCTTCTTATCTGTGGAACCTTCTAGTTGGTAAACTTCTGGTATCAATTTCTATCCACCACTATTATAACATTATTTATACTCGTCTCCACATAGGAATGGTAACTATAAATACCAACTATCCTCCTATTTGGGAAGAGAAATGCTCCTCTTTTACTAAGCTCCTCAAATTGCTCGATGGGCAAACAACTAATTGAGATTGGGGAGATCAAGGGGACACGTGTTTCTGAAGACACCTCGGTGGGCAGGACCTACCAACTCTGCCATCTTCAAGCGACCGTGATTGAGACCGAGCACTTCATATTTCATTTCCCCATCTACTATGAGTATTTATCTAGATATTTATGGTCAACAGGATCAACGTATGCTTCTTAACCACCTGGACCTGGTCCTTCTACTGTAGCATCTATAGAAAGGGCTACTAGCTATTAAAGGGGTATGGATATGGATATGCAAGGGATACTATCGAAGCTATTGGTGTTGGAACGGGCTATGCATCTATATATGCTTATGGGTCAACCATAGGATCTGCTAATGATCTCCTTTATCATTTAGTCACTAAGTAAGCCCATTGGTTCCCGAATTTACCAAGTAAATCCAGCCCTAATCCAAGCCTATTCAGTAGCTCGCAAATTACTGTCTCCTTAAAAATCAAGATTGTATGGTGAAACATAGCATGTGTATATGCTCATTAAGTAACCAACATGGAATTTCCTATCTGATAGATCTTTGAGATCTATACTACGATTCAGACCAATTCTCTATCTTAACAAACCCTTCCTTACACGTGCAATGCCTGCTGGGCCTGTCAATCTGTCTTTACCAAGATTTCTTCCCTTTTGATCAGACCCTTATCCTATCTTATTGTTCAGGGACACAGTCTTTATGAATCACCTTTTGATTATGCCCTTTTTATGGATTTTTCATTGTATTGCCGTGGGAGAAAATGCACATACCTCAAAGTTTTATTTAATGGGATCACAACTTTAGAACTGGGGAGGTAATGTACAAGCACAATGTTTTGTTATGTATCGTTAAGCTCTGTTATGAGAATAACAATAATTACTATAATGTCTACAACAACTACTGATTCCACTTAATGCGTGCAGAGGTAATTTCAGATTCTCAACTTTACATCTCTTGGTACTCTAAACTTTATATGGTGAGAGTTTGTGCACAATGTTTTTCTGTTTAATAAAAAAAATGGGTTTATTTTGTGTGAGCTCTGAAATCGGCAAGCATGAGTCATGTCTGGTGTGAGCTTGCTTGGTGTGTCTGGTGTGCTTCTAGTGTGTCATTGCTAATATAATTAATTGATAATAAACATAGACTTAAAGTACCAAACATATAAGTAAAGTACCCGTATCTAATACCACGTATAACAAGCTTCTCCTTATAAGTATCAAATGGACAATTCTTTAAAACAGAAACACACCCATTCTAGAAGAAGCTGCGGAGGGGCTTCCCATCTTGCTTCCACACACCTTCTCCCCGAGATGATCTCAAGAACCATGATCCCATAACTATAAATGCCAACCTTATCTCTTAATTGCAGATGCATGACATACTCGGGTGCAGTGTAGCCTCTGCAATATACCAAATTTGTGATAGCTACAAATTAATTCTTGAAAATACACATAAGCATACATGCAGGTTTCCCGTATCTAGTAAAATTACCCACGTAGATACATAAGCATAAGCATACACACAAGCTTTCCCGTATCTAATAAAATTACCCATGTAGATACATAAGCATACTTTGGTAGATACATGGGTAATTTTACTAGGAAATCCACACCTCCTGCTCCTATTGTTGTTGGCCAAAAACCCCTCTGTATTGCTACAACGATTCTTCAATGCTCCTGTAAGAAGGCCATCCACAAATTTCCCAATCTTATGGCCTAGTCGGAATTGCTCCCAGACCATGGGAACAACACCTTCAGTTCAGTAAATTTTTGAACCAACATTATCCTTTGCAACACCTTGGGGGAATGCATGTATTGCTTTTGCTGTAGCCAGTTGAGCTTCTGTTGAACTAGACTTGAGAAGAGCAAGCAAAGGTGGGATGCACCCTCCAAGCAACACTTTGAACCTTAATTCCTCTTCTTTACAGGGAGATCCTAAAACTGTAGCTGCATGAATTTTCACTCCAAGAGATCCAGATGTGAGGAGAGAGACCAATATAGGCACTGCTTGAGAATGGGCACCAACAATACTAAAATAATTTTCACGTGTATTGATCAAATCCAATAATTGCTTCAAGGAACTTTCCTTTTCTTGCACTGTTGATGTAGTCTTTCGCAACTGTTCAATGCATTGGGCAACACTAGCCAACGTCCCATCTGGATCTTCCATGTTATTGCGATCCCTTAATCTCGTCTTCCCCAATGAACGAAATCCCAAGACTTTGAGCTAGGTAGTGTTTGTTGCCTCTACATGTTATAGTATAATGAAACAACAAATACTTGCCCCAAATCTACAAGCAATGTGATGTAGATGTGTTTTATATAGGCACAGTGGGTGGAGTGGCGGTGGAGAAAAGGAGTTGAATGCTGCTAAAACTCACCGCATAAGCATACACACAGATTGGTGGAGTGGCGGGGGAGAAAAGGAGTTCAATGCTACCAAAATTCACCGCATAAGCATACACCCAGGCATAAGCATACACAGATTGTTTTGCCAATGGATATAATGCATCACCATTAAAGTCGTTCATAAACTATTTAAAGCAATCATTAAATCCGCTTAGAAACTATTTAAAGCAGTCAGAAATAATCAATGAATTTCATGGCAATGAAGTTATAATATATTGAAACTTAGGTTATGTAACTTGTACTATTATCTAACATGCAAAAAATGTATGTCAACAAAACTTATGTTATCTAACCTAGGAAAAATGCATATGGGCAATAAGAGATTGAAATTGTTGGCCAATAGCTTCTTTCATAAAAAGAATTTAATTATTATAAAAAAATAATTGTTTTATTTGTCCTATGTACAACTTTAGAAAGAAGAAAAATATTGATAGTCAAAGCTAAAGTAATTAGCGGTCAACGATAAATCGATCGCTATGAGTCCTGGCCTTCGGCAGGGACTAATAAGGATAAATAAAAATATCACAAAAAGCATTGGGTTTTGTATGGAAATTTTTGGGAGAGTAAACATATTTGCAATTACAAGCCTATATAATGGTTTGTAGTGACAATTTGACTTTAAAAGCTTCATGTTGCTATATTTGAACTATGCAAAAACTTGAATTCTTTCTGGGTTTTTAAAAACAACGTATGTAACCAACTTTACAAAAGAACTTGAAGCAACAGATGCAATCAACCTTATTATTTTCTATGAGGCATTTTAACAAAGACTTGCTATGTACCTTCTTAATATCTGAAACTTAATTTTAATTATTGCTAGGATACCATGAGACCTGTACTTGAATTTGTAGCAAGTGGCAATTAAAGGTAAACAAATTACACCAAAACTTTAATGACATTTAAAGGTAAACAAATTGTACCAAAACTTTAACAAACATTGTTGTTAGACTAGTGATATAATGTGGCAGTTTAACTTAGATAATAGTACGGAGGAGGAGGGGACTTGAAGTTCCGCTCGAAAATCCGACAAAGATCCTCGCTTTACATGGCATTTAATTAGAGTTTGATCCTCACTTTACGTACATTAAATTTGATTCAAGTTGAATGCTTATGCTTATAGGAATTACACAATGAGCCTAAAAAATGTCCTCACTCGAATCTCTAACAAAGAGGTTGAATTGGTTTGGCAAAACTCTCCCTTTGGAGACTACACGCCAAAACTTGGCTATACCCAACTTATGATAGATCTCCACAACCATGAGCCTGTGTGGTGGTGGAAGGGTCTATGGAAGGTAAAATGCCCCTTAAAAGCTCGTATTTTCATGTGGTGCCTAATTAAGAACAAGGTCCCCACCTGGGATAGAATAAAGAATTAGAAGTTGGAAGGACCAGGGTGGTGCTCTTTATGTAAAGGAGACGAGGAGACTGGAGTGCACTTGTTCCTTCTTTTCCCTTTTGTCAGTCAAATTTGGGAAGATTGTTCATGGGTGTGGGAAGAGTGTTCACGAGTGTTGGGACAATTGTGTCATTCGCAAGGGAACTAAGTGGAAGAGCCTTGTAAATAATGGTTTGCCCAACCTTTGAATAGAAATGTAAGGGCCCTACATTTAATATTAAATTGGGGGGTTTGGCTGGCCATGAATGCAACGATTTTCTGTGACAAACCATCCCTCCCAGAGATACTCGTTAGCCAAGTACTTAGCATTTTAGATCATTTCCCTCAAGAAAAGGAAGATAGATGAAGGAGAATTATCCAGGAAGTCTCAGTTGACTCAAACAGGGTCTGGGAGTTTTTTGATGGAGCCTCACAAGAAAATAGTCCTTGTTGTGGTTGAGGAGCAATCTTATTCCTTACAAATGCCCATGTTTTCAGGCTCAAAATGAGGCCGAGCCATGGCACAACTAATCTCGCTGAACTTATGTTTCTCAAACTACTACAGCTTTTTGCTTTGGAAAAAGATGTAACCACTATTCAATTACTTGGTGATTCACTGTTGGTTATTCACTGGATTTGCAAAACTCAGAAATACCACAACATCATCTTGACTCCCGACTCCCTTGCTTGATGAAGTCTTTAAAATTTTGGCTTCTTTTGACAACTTCTCTATACATCATATTTAAGAAAGCGCAACTAAGAAGCAAACCAAATAATAATGCATTTATTTTCAATTTCAGATTACACTCCTCTCTAGAATTTTATTTTAAGGATTATCATTGAATACTTTGTGAATCCATGGTTAAAATGAGAAGCGAGTTGGCAATCCTCAAGTTTTACATTTAAAACGAGTGCTAAGAAGGTAAACAAAAATCCTAGTGCTACTCTATGCGTGATTTATGCGAATGGAAGAAAAAGTGGCTTCAGGAAGCCGATGGACTAATTCTTTGAGTGGTTCGAGGAAATTTGTAATGTCCGTATTGCAATTTGCGCCGCGTGACAGTCACGACACTGAAATTTACGAGATCTTCCCATTCATTTGATTTTGAGAATTTTAAATGGGTGAAAACAGGGCCTTCGGATTTTTAAAAGGAAAACAAACCTGGTACAAACAGATACCTACCTCTGAAAGTAAGTAGGCTCGGCGTTTACAGCAACATGGGACGAACAAAAATCAATTTTCTTTTCAGAAACTGACATAGCCTGTAATTGAAAGCGGCGACGAGGCCTGTCTCTCTCCACCATGAAAAATCCCCATTTATAACAGGGACAAACAGACACAGAAACAGCGATACCATACTTGTGGCCGAAGGCAGGCCGTGGAAGGCATAGGGGATCCGACAAGACCCACTTTTTGAGGTCGGGTCATAATGGCGTTTAAGCATATTTTTCCAATGGGTATATTTATATATTAACGGATTTAACTGCCAAATAGCTGACAGTCGGATGCATATCACGTGAAATTGGTAGTAATCACGGCGATCCAAAACTGGCTAGAATTGGAAAGAAAACTACCAATTGGGGATGCAATTGTGAGGATCCAGGATTGACTTCGAATTCAGGGGAAATAAATTATCCCAATTGGCTGTGTGTTGTTTTGTGTAGAGATGAAGTGGGAGGGATTTGCATATGCAGCAGGAGCAGCTGTGGGTCACAGCTGCATTGATGTGAGCAGGAAGATGGCAGCCCAGCATTTCAGCCCTGCAGAGCTGATTGCCCTCGTGGGTCTCTTGGATGCCCTTTTGCTCTGCGCTCTTGTTTGGGCTTTTGGGTCTAATAGCAACATTGGATCTATGGATTCTCTGTTTCAGACCCACGATCAAAACCTGCTGAGAATTCTGGTCATAAGTGCAGGCCTTAAGGTGATGGCGGGGTACATGTACCAGAGGGCATTACAGGTCTCTCCCATATCTGTGACAGTGCCATATCTTGCGTTCACTCCTGTCATGTTGGTCTTTACCAGCTATTTCTTGATGAACGAGATGCCCAGCTTCAGGGGCCTGTTGGGCGTCGTGGTTGTGACTGTGGGGGGTTATATGCTTGTTGTGGAGAAGCATGGGAAGATCACGAGGGGAAATCAGTTGGAGGAGGACAGAGGAAATCACACAGGAGAGTCCTTCAGTATCTCCTTGGGAACAGAGACAAAGAAGGCTTTTTCTGTAAGGTCATTTTTTGATTGGTATGTGTCAAAAAATAAAAGTACTTTCTCTTTTCTATTTCTTGATGTCACAACAATTGGCCTTTCTTCTACCCAGTTGGGTCATGTGATTTTTCTCGTTTTTCCAGAACTTACGTTTTTTTCCCACCAAATTGTGTCATTGGGCTCTTCCTGTTTTTTGGGAAATTCTCTAATCTACCTATTACCCCAAATCATCGATTCATAACTCGAGGGTGATCGACTTGGAATCTGTGCATGCTACAAAATTTTACTTTATGCAAGATGAGACTGATGGAAGGATCCTTGCAGGATTTTGTCCAGCCACATTTTTGAACCATTTTTGGCATTGAAGAAGGAAGAGGGCAGCCTTTTGATGCTTGCTGTTGCAGGAGTGTTTAGCATTAGTAACAGGTTGGCTTATCTACTCAGTTCCTTGTCTATGTTTATAAACACCTTTTTAATGTAAAAGATTGGTTGCTTGAAGTCCTTTAGAGCTAGATGTTTGTAACCAATAGAATGTGAAGTCCATGAGCATTCAGTTAATATGGATAACTGGGAATTAAGAAGGAACATTGACAAAAGCAATATCATTTTCCCCATACCTGTCTATAAATAATTGCATATTCTTAAAAGTTAAAAACAGGCGCATTAATATCTTGGGATGCACAGTTGTGTATGTCATTCTTTATGCTCTCAGGCATCTCTCTTAATTGCATAAATTAAGATGTCTAGATCATTGGAATTGCTTATAATGCACTGCTCCATTATTTTCTTATGTGGTATGATCTCTGAAGTTTGAACTATTTTTCTATTTTAAAATTTAAATCAAAATCCTTGAAAGCAATATCTTTTGCAGTTAACTCCTGTACGAAAAATATTCTTCTGTCTCATACGATATCAGCAATAGATGATTGATTAACGAAACCTATAAGAGCAGCAACAATTCATACAACAGTGTTATAACATATGATGTGAAAACAGTCGACATATTCATAAAACCTAGAAATAGCAGAAACACTATATCACCTTCAATCCTTGGTGTACCTCACTTACAATCATGTAAACCATTGCTTAACTATTCTTTTTGGTGGTCACATGTTCTAAATGGATATGTGCACAGGATAAACAGGAGCTGTTCTGTCAAATTATTTTTCTAGCCTTGACATTTACTATTCAGGAGAAATGCCCTTTAAACTCATACAACAATTGGTAAGCTATGGGGCAATCTTTGGTTACCTTAATTAGGTGTAAAGCCCTCCAGGCTCTTAGTAGCAATTAAAGAGAGATTCATCACTTCAAGGACATGTCTTAATACTTAGGATGGTGTTTTGTTCCTGGCTGCATAGGGGGATTTGGCTGTGGTTAATAAGACAAATGTAACATCGAGAGCATGCGACGGTCAACCCTCTAGGGTTATGCAGGTGAATAGACATCCGACATCTATCCTCAAATGATTCCTCTCCACACAATGTTATTTGAAAGTTGTTAAGTAATTTTATAGTATGGATGGGAGTCAAGGCATTTGGGTTTCTAGTTTTATTGCACTAATACCGGTTGAACATGATTTTTAGAATCTTTTGATTAATGGGCTTTGCACCTCTCTGGTTGTTCCCACCCATAAAGGTCAAAGGATTTCAGATAACATGATAATGGAACCCTCTCATTTTTTGTATTGAAGTTGTTTGTATATTTTGTCTTATTGTTGTCACCATTCGTGATACGGCAATAATTGACTGGGGTATACTATGACCGTATGACCTGCTCAATAATATGATTATTACTGATTGGAACATGCCATCATCCTTTTTTTTTGACTTTCTGATGTTCATATGCCAGAAATATGAGAGTTTGTTTTTGTTTTTATTTTTATTTTTCACCCAAACTGGAAAATATATGTTATAAAAAGGCTGCTCTGAGACAGCAGATTACATAGAGAGGCAAAAATTCGGGTGGGGAGAGTTCAAAGACTGGACCCAGACTGAGCTGGTCTAGAGCATTACAGTGATCATCATAGTATTTACAACTGTTCCAAACTAACAGACTTCTAGTATAACTTCTATAAAAGACCCCTAAACATAGCCAAAATATGGAGAGCATTCAGCCTAAAATTTAATGAGGAGACCTGGTCTGTTCATTCACTTCCTCCATTTCTTCATCCTCGACCTGCTGAACAGTGGCATTGAGGTCTGGAAGATGAGATGCTCCTGGTCTGGAGTTCGCTGATTCTGTGTCGCCTACAACATTTTCTTGTGGCTCTTGGAATGCTGGCTGAAGGCGAATTTCTTCCAGCCGACTTCTCAAGGCATCCACCTCGTCATTCAAAGCCTGAATCGATTGCCTTTGGTTGACATTGAATTCCAAAACTGAGAGGACTTGGGAGGCAAGAGTACTCATCCTGCTCTGCAACGTAATTACCAGTGTGCGGATGTCATCTAACTCCTGCTGTAGCCAGAGAACTCAGGAGTTGGTTCCTCGACGTCGGCTTGCCATGGTGAAGTCTCTGCAGATGTGTATTCGCCACCTTTCTTGATGATGGAGTTTCCAATGCTAAATGGAAAGGGCCCAAGTGAATTTATAGAAGGGTGATTCCAGAATTGGGGGGCGATTCATTCCTCCTTGCTGGATTTGCTTGTTTTCCCAATCTTTTTCCAGACGGTCTTAATTGAGGGAGCGAACGTGGCTAATGGATTTCGTAGAGATGGCGACAACCATTTTTAGATAGCACTGCGTGTGAAAAAAATCAAGGATAGGCGCTGACATAATGGAAGCATGGAGGAAGCAACATATAAGAGAGGGCGTCGTACAAAAGAGAAGAGAAGGCTTGTGAGAGCCATGGAGAAGGGGGGGTGACATAAGTGGCTGGGGGTATGGTTCCAAGAGGATCAACATGTGAGCAGGGACAGCACGACAGGAACATGGGCGAAAGGTCGGGTATAGGAGCAAACCAGGGGAGCTGAATGCCTTGAGCATCCAGGGGGGAAGGACGAGATCCCTAGGGGGGAAGGAGGAATGTGGGAGGATGAGCAGGAGAGGGAGGAAAAGACTAAGAGGAGGGTAGTTGGCAGACCGAGAGAGCGTCCACATGGCAACTGAAAAGGAGACAAAATTCAAGGCCTTTGAAAGTCCAAGGCCAGGGGCACATGACAAAAGCAGAGCAAAGGGGCTAAGGAACAGGGCTGAAACTTGCATTTCCATTTATAATTAGAGAACCAAATTCTCCATTTACTCCTTTATTAGCCATCTCATTTGGTAGTGAATTGAGTTCTCTGTTGACATGTCACGAGAAGACTCGACTTAATTCCTTGATGAGACCTTGAATATGAACGAATATCGCTCTTAAGCTTGCTTCAAATGGAAGGGAAGAATGGATTAAATGCCGAATTGTGTTTTTAAAGTCTCCAACGATTGTCAAAATCTCTATGTTTTTTGATCTGGCTATATGTAATCCTTGAAGGAGGGCATAGGCTTCTGCTTGATTGTTGGAAGCCTTGCCTATAGACCAGGAGTAAGTTGTCTCAATTTGTCCTCAAGGGTCATAGAGCATCCCTCCTGGACCTGCCGCCGCGAGTTTGTTTTTGTTTTTATAGCCATTTACATTTTCTGTATTCTACGGTGTAGGAAGTATAATCAGTTGTTCTGTAGTGGTCAATCCTCCTCCACTGTAAGTATCTTTGGCTGAAGATTGAGTTTTAGGATAAGGAGCTCAATATTCTTGGATATCTCACTTTATTATTTATGGTTTGGGATTGTTAGGAAAATTTCCTTTGTGGTTCTTATGCAGAATTGGTTTGGTTATCCTTGTCTGTTATAAAGATTGTTTTTTCATCTTCTTCAATTTGAGTACCAAATATATTTTTTCATTTTGTTAATTCCCTTCAGGCTTTTAGCAAGTCATCTCACCTTTCATAAGGTTGTGCACGATATCCATTGAGGACTCAATTTGCATGTTGTTCGAAGTCATTTTGTTTTATTTTTTCCGATTTGCTTGATTTAGTCTTGCTGCATTTTCCTTGAAGATACTAATTTGTGACCTACTACATTTTGTTCCCCATCTGCTTCTATCAATTGCCTTGGAGGTGACAGTTGTCTATTATAGTAAATGAACTTTGCAGATCTGATATGGGCTTTCCTTTGAGAATTCATCATAATTGCACTGTTAAAGGTTGCTTTAAGGTTTTTTGAGCATTTTGAATATTCTTGCTCAAAAATGCACATGCCTTGTTTAGCCTCTACTTTTTAAAGTGTTAAGGGAGTCGTTTGCAAACTTGAATATTGAGGGGTTAATTTGGTTTCTGTCCAGATGATTATTGCTTATATCTCTCGTTTTATGTCCTGAATTTTTGGTACCCAGCAGTGATTTGACCTGATCTTATGGGGAAGTTCCAATAACTTGTAGCCACCTAAAACACCTCGGTACAAACTTGGAAGCTTTAGCTTCTAGAGCGTGACTAAGAATCAGGTCTAACAACTCTCATAACAACTGCAATATCCAGAAATAAAATCCTAAAAGTTAATTTGAAACTAAATTATACCTTGGATCTCTCACATCTCATGGTCCCTATTGTTAGCTTTTGGGGTTACTGTAAAAGTGTTTTCACCTTGCTAGGAGAGAGATAGGTTTCTTATCCCTTGGCGATGCTTCATGGACATATGGGTGGCTTAGTTTGGGTGGATGCTTGACCTTGGTTAGAGTGATTGCATAGTGCCTTTACATAGGAGGTTTTTACCCTAATCAGCATGATGCCTAACTTATTGGGTGCACAAAATGGGGGAGTCAGTTGCTCGATTAGGAGAGGTTTGTACCTAAGAGGAGAAGCTCTAGGCACTTGAAACAGGGAACTTAGCTCTAGGAGCTTGGGACCATGTGATATACACTTTGGAGGTTGGGCACATGACTTGAGGATGCTTGGGTTGAGGATCATATTTCATGGAGATGGGTTGTGGACATGGACACATATGTTGAGGTTGAGCATTGGAGCTTCGTGACCACATTGGCACACATGTTGAGGAGCGTTGGGCATGAGGACATGTGGTACATAGTTAGAGGAGGAGTGCCTTGCATGAGGACACTTGGATAGTGGACCACCGTGGAAGAGGGAATGTTGGACTAAAAGCTTGTTGGAGAGTGCACCATCTTGGAGGAGGGGCATTGAGCCCAAGGAGCATCATGCATGGAGAGTGTTTGATCTTGGGGGTTGGAAAACCCTTGTGTGGCATTTGTATATTCTTGTATTGTAGAGCACTCCATGTGGGGTTGCTTTGTTGGTTACTTGCATGGACATAAGTCCTTGTTTTGTGTTAGCCTCCCTCGCCTACTTTATATACAAAGGGAGGAGAGAGATCTTGTAATTATTTCCATCATTATACCCTATTCTATTTCTGTAATCGTTGTGGAGACATCTTGTAGGGAGTAAGACGTTAGGGTTAGTGAGTAAACCCTAGGAAAAGACAAGAAGAGAGAGAGATGTCTGGGGTGTTCTTAAAGAGATGCTCTTGTATGATGCTAGGGTTTGTGCTATGTAAGTAAACCCTAGAGAAGATTATGACAGTGGAGGTGATGATGGTTAATCTTATGGCTCTTTTTGTAGTGCTAGGGTTCTAACCCTAGTAGAAGACACGAGGAAAGGAGCTAACACCTTGGATGATTTTATAGCCTTGTTGTTGTGTGATGCATGGAGGGTAGGGCAAGATTATGGAGAGCCTAGCTTGA
>ML823379.1:49217-61981 GCA_009831015.1 Picea engelmannii
CATATATAGGATTTGTGATGTCGATTGGATCTATATTGGCTTCTTCCTCCATGGTTTGGATTTTTACATATAACGACTTCTCTATTTCAGTGGGGTTAGTCATTGCTTCTTTATCAATCAGTGATTCCTTGTTGGTAAGTTGCTTCAACGTTTCTTGTTGTGACTTTTTTAACTTTTTAATCTGTGTGATCAAGCTTTGACTATGATTCTTAAGACGAGAAATATCTGTCTTTATCAACAACATACTTGTCAAATTCCTTTTGCATCTTTTGTATCGACTTCTGATTTTCCTGAAGGATCACCTTTGAAATATCTTTAAGGTCTTCTGATGAGGGTGCCACTGAATCTGACCTCATTGTAACATGCTGCTAACCTCATTGTAACATGCTGCTATGATATCTTCTTCTTCTTATAAGAGAATGTCAAAAACTTCTTCTTTGTGTTTAAGATGAAAGTCTCCAATGTTTCCATCTAGGGTGAACCCAAAATTATGTCACCGTCATCGCTCCACAAAGATCTAATAGTGAATTGTGATAGGAAAGTATAATCTCCAATGTTTAGTTGTAAATCGCTTATGTCATTATTGTCCCAAAAGTCTAGCTTTTCAATTATATTTGACTGAGGAATCAATAACTATTAGCAAATTCAACACTAATATAATTATTATGTTCGGCGAGAGCAGCGGAAATAGTAATATCTTTCCTTGCAAGTGCCCCTTTGATTCTAAGTAGCACTGAAACATAATTTTTTGAGGCTTTAGGAAATCTTCCTATTTTCTCATTATTAGACCCCATTTTGTTTTCTTTGAAATTTCATCAAAGGATACCTTGATTACAAACTTTTATATTCTCTGTAATAAGTCGGCACATGAAGTCCAAGGGACTATTAAAAATGATGCCTTCCATTGTCTACTTCATCTTTGGCTTCATGTTATGGTTGTTCCTTCATGGTTGAATGGTTGCATGCTACTTCGACTATAATTTCAATGGTTGCGGCGACGCATCTTGTTAAGGGCTCTCACTTATGCTTGCATAACCTAAAAATCTGTTCTTGTCTAATTATAATACATCAATGTATGGCTTAATCTCCATTGTAGATTTTAACCTTGTACAATTAATTACTGCAAACAAATTCTTAATAAAAGCAGAAAAGATACAATGGCACACACACACATTACAAAGAGATTTTACCTTGGAAACCCAAACCGAGAAAACCAACAACCTGTTTAGAGCTGCACCTCTAATCTTCTATTCACCATATTCTTCATTGTTTACAATACAATATATATAGGATCCTGCAACATCCAAAACCCTTAATCCATTGACCTGGATTTGTCAACAACCCTAATTCCTTAACCAGAATTAGAAAAACCATTGGCGAAAACCATGTGCCGAAAAACTGCTAAAAAACAGACGCAAAAAATGCCAAATTTTTTTAGGGGGTGCTGCCCCCATGCGAACCCCCTGGATAGGGGGGCTCCATCCCCCTTTGACCCCCCGAGTAGGGGGGCTTCCTCCCTCTTGTGAACCCCCCGGACAAGGGGGCTCTGCCCCCCTATGACCCCCCGAGCATGGGGGGGCTAGCTCCCTCCCTGCAACCCCCCGAGCAGGGGGGGATGCTAGGGGGGGACTAGCGTCCCTCCACCCACTCCCCCTGCAACCCCCACACGCGCTCGACGCAACAAAGACACTAACTCCATTCGTGCAAAGAATATAACACATACCCAACATTCATAATATTCAAACCCTCTTTATTCATAGATCTTGATTCCATCACCCTTTGGATAGGCATTGGTCTTGATCCACGATCCCATCTTTTCTAAAGTTTATCTTACACTTTTTCTTAGGGATTCCCCCCTTGTGCTAGAGGAGAGCTGGTCTAAAGAGAGAGGAAGGGTTGTTGTGGTGACAATGGGAAACCTTTTTGAGTTCCCCTAAGGTTGCACTTGTGTTTTAGGGTTTTATCACTTTGGGTGCAGGTTTTGGAGGTAACATACTCAATGATTTTTGTCTCTTGGCATTGTCTCCTTGCGAACAAATCTTTTTAACTCTATGGATGCCTTGGCAACTTCTCCTTGCTAGCCTAAATATTCCATCTCTATGGCTGCCCTAACAACTCCTTGCTAGCCAAAATATTCCCATCTTTATGACTGCCCTAGTAACTTCTCCTTGTCAACAAAAAATCCCAACAAAATATTCCTTTGCTGTCATTACCTCTCTTTCCTCCTGCTTGTTAACGGTTCATCCAACACACTAGTCAACACCAAACACCTATTCATGCTTCCTAGATCTATCTCCGATGGTTTATGCAAAATCCACACCCACCTTTCTCTTAGACAACAAATTATGAGTCATGAGCTCTCTACGAATTGCCAAATTTATCTCTTAGATTTGTCACATGCCCTTGCACACCCCTGTTGATATTCTTCATTGCAATGGACAATAAATTGCACTCAACACTCCCACTGTACCTTCCTTCCAACAAATAGTATAGTTTACCCAACACTCTTGCTGTACCCATCACTCCTGTTACCTTGTTAATTATTTTTTACTATTATCCCAACATTAACATTGCTTGTTTGACTTGTGCAACTCTTGTTACTATGACATTTTACTATTCACCAACTAAGTAACTGTGATTCCTTCTTTCATGTTGATAATTCGTGCTGGCCTTCTGTTAGATCTTCACTACACATGCTACTAAACATCACTGTTATTGCCGAGGCTGTAGTTATGTTAAATTACAGGATGTGACATATTTTGTGTCTCCAAAATTCTTATGTGGTGGTTGTATAAAAGAGTTCTTGTCCACTATAGATGTCTCCCATTGCTTATGCTGTTACTGCTGATTTTGTTGCATGCAAGAATGTGCAATTTAAAAAAAAATCATTTAGTGTTACTACAACTGCCTTGGTCAAACGAAGCATCGTTTCTTGCTCTATTATATAACCACTGTTTATTGGCACTCCTACCATCAAACACCCTCAATTTGCTTTCATATTGTAGAATCACTCCAAACCACTTCAATCACATGGAGCCGTTAATGCTAGCAGTTTTGTGATTCACACTATGTCCCTAATATTGACACCCATAATTGGATGTATTTTAGAGTGTTACAATGTTTGCCACCTTCATATTTAATGCATCCGACTGTGATTTGACTGCTATTCCTCATGCTTTGTTTTCCAATTGAATCCATCTGATTCGTCATGCTCATGTCAATTGGTTCTTTTTTTGTTTACGTATTTCTTTGTTGTCAGAGCTTTACTGGTTTCTTTATTTGTTTTTGGATCTTATCATTGTGATTGTGTACCATCGTTATAGCTTGTGATGTTAATTTGTTCATTTTCTCTTGTCACACTACCACTAGACAAAGTCATTTGTTCTTGTAAACCACTTCTTCTACAATTGATTTCTCTGTTGTGGGTGGATCTTTCCCGGCTTTTTGTCGACCTCCTCATCATACGTCAATAATATTTTTTCCCTTTTTCTTTAATTCAGTTGATTTCCTAAGTTTAGACCTAGGATTAAAATTAAAAATATTAAGCCTTTAATAAACCAAATACTTATCCCTTTTTCTTTTACAAATTCTCCCATTGGGTGCCTCCTTTACTTGTGTTATTGACTGCTCCATGCCCCCCTGACTCGCCATCTCACACACTTGCCTCCCATTTGCCATGATTCTTGGCTACACTTATGTTGAAGTGCCCTCGATGATTTCTAATCGCTCATCATGACTCCCATACGCCCTGGTGCTGGGTTTGTCTCTCCTAGATGCCTGTTATCGCAGGATTTGTACTGGTGCATGTTGAAATATTGTAACTTCGAAGAATATTCTCCCTGAGAGAGAGTTGAATAATATTATTATATTATATTTAATTAGGCCCTATTGTGCCTCAGTAAAAGTCGACCCTATTGTGCCTTGATAGTTAATTGTAAATTAAGAGGGTAAAGTGATAGGTCGGCCCAGACCTAATTATAGGTTGGCCAGACCACTATTTATAAGAGAGGCCAGTGCCTCATTTGGACACACACACACTCAACTCTGCAGTGCGCAAGTCGTGGAGGAGAAGCTGCTGCAACTAGGGGTGACGTCAAGGAGGGTTTTTGGTCTATCTCTTGGTATTTCTTGGTTAAGTGGTGCGCTACTCTTCCTAGTGAAGGAGTAGAGGAGGATCTTCTGTTCGGTCTTTGGTCTATCTATATTGAGGAAGTTTTTGCTAGTTTTTCTCCCCCACGAGGGTTTCCCAGGATAATCTTTGTGTCTCTATTGTTTCTGTGATTGTCTCTCTTTCAGTGATCTTATTTATGCAGCTAATGTGCTAAATGATTATAATAATAAAGAAGAACCGTAATTGCTAGCTATATAAGTAAAACTTCAACATGTTATCAGAGCAGGCCTGAAAGAGACCAACTCACAATTTATAAGAAGTGACTAGCCTCAGGGCACCTTCTCCAAAATCTAGTTTTCAGTATTGTAGCTGCTGTAGAATTAGGGTTTCTGCATAAACCCTAAGTGTGACGTTTTCCCTGTTTAAGGAGGACATTGGGGGAAGTAACTAGATCTAGGACCTCGCCCTAGGAGGGTGCATCTAGTCCCTAGATCAAAATTCCGAAATTTGAAGTTTGAAAAACTAGGGTTTCCTCATAAAACCCTAAGTTGCAGTTGCAATTGCAGTTGAAGTACCAGTTGCAGTGCCAACACCAACTGCAGTACCAGTTGCAACGAAAGTTTTTGTGAAGTGTTGGGACTAATTTTTATTGTCCTAGTGCACCTTACCCTAGCAAATATCCATCTAACTTTAAGTTACAAGTTGAAGCACCTTTGAAGTTTTAAAGGTTCGTTATTGCTTGACGCTGCTACCGGATGGTGCCACTACCTGCCGATACTGTTAGAGGTATGTACTTACATATGTTCAAATTGTATCATTATTCTAAAGGGTATTTGCAGGAGAAAGGATCTTTTGTCTAAACAACAATTGTAGATCCAAAAGGATATCAGATCCAACACATTCAGAGGAACAATGCACCCTAAGTTTGATTAATTTGATATGCCTCTATTTGTTATGGAATTATTGTGATCTTATGAACATCTAGGTTGTATTTTGATCTGTTGAAGTTATCACTATCATACTAATCATTGGTCAAAATTAAAGTCAAAGTATTAGAATGATTAAAGTTGAGATTATAGAGTTTATTCTCTAACCCAGTTTTCTGTCAAGAAAGCATATTATCTTGGTACAGAGGACAGGTTGAAAAAAATACTTGTCATCTTGAGTGAAGGAGACTCGGAAGAAAAACAACACACTCATTCTTGAGGATAAGACTACAAGTTCCAGGTTTGATTGATTAAATGGATAAGATTCAAATTTACACATATCAAGTTTGATAACTGCTAAACACTATAGTTGTGAATCGTGATAGCAATCTTTGAAAAGTTTTATTATTGAATACTTGGTAGCATGTGAGCACTATTGAGATAAATGCTTACTGTAATCATTCACTAGATATAACTAACATCTCCTCTAGGAGAAACTTCTTGTTTTTTTCCTAGGTTACCATGGAGGAATGATTGATCACAACACTAGAAGAGTGTTTCTCTCATTCCTTATTATTGTATTTCTTACTTTTTACCCTTGTTTCAGGCAGGTCAGAAGTGATATCTCTAAAGGAGCCACTATGACGATTGTTCTTGCTATTGTTTTATTATTATTAAGAGTATTATTCTTGTCTGCTGTTTCTCCCTTGTTGTTCTTGTTCCGGGCAGGTCACAGGTGATAACCCTGAGGGAGCTATAGTGACGATTGCAGGAGACAATATATTAGATGAGACATGGAGTAGACTATCCAAGTTGTATACATGATCGTATACATCCATGTATTGAAGAAGATGAAGAAGCTACTTTTGAGATACAAAATATCTCATATGGGGATTGATTGTAAGGAGCAGAAGGCTCCAAAGATGACCGAACATTAGAATATAACTCATAGTAGACTTGGTCAATGGATAATGAAGCCATCTTGACAAGAAGCAGAATTCGTTTGAAGTCTGACTCAAATTTTCATATTAAGACTTGGTATTCAACACCAAGTATATCCTGCAATGACTATGAAGTTTTTGTAGACTTAGAAGAAATCAAGACTCAGAGTAAGCCTGATCTCAGAAAGGATCAAATGGGAAAAAGAGACATCTTCCAGGACTGGCAGACAGATGCCATGAGTTGAGAAGATTAGATTGTAGCTTCAAAGACCTCTAGGAGACATGAAATCTCCTGAGAAGATTCCCTTGTTTCAATGACAAAGGAGGAAGCTAGTCAGAAGGACTGGCATATGGATTTTGCCTTAAGACCAGAAGGGAAGTTAGTGGTGACTTCCAAGATTGATCTAACATATCAAGCATGTTGCAGATAACAATATAAAGATGTACAAAGCCTAATTTATGTCCAGAGGATTCTCCCAGCAAGAGGGAGAAGACTATGACGAGAGACTTGCTCCAGTAATCGAATAGATAGTTCCAATGTTCGTGAAGACATCCAGAACAACCATGATTCTGATACAGTATGAAATTCAAAGGGAGAAATATTTGTATTTGAGATTGAGTTGCCACCATGAAAGAAGAAAAGCTACCTTCAGTATCAGCCACTCCCAGTTTTAGATGAAGTTGCTGCCATGATAGAATAGAGGAGCTACTCTTAGAGTTCAACAACTACAGTGAGAATAGAGCTTCGTGTTGTTGATGCTCTAGCTTCATGCTGTTGATGATGATGACGTTACTCCAGCTCCGCGCTGCAGATGATGATGATGTTCAGTTTATACTGATGTTGACGATGAGAAAAACTTCCGATGACCTATAGATATGACCAACAATGTTCTCGATGCTGATGACGATGTCCCCTCCTCTTGATGTTGTATTGAGTCCAGTAAGTTGTTATTGATGTTGTTAGTAGAATACCCTTTGTGTTAAGGGGGAGTGTTGAAATATTGTAACTTCGAAGAATATTCTATCTGAGAGAGAGTTGAATAATATTATTATATTATATTTAATTAGTCCCTATTGTGCCTTAGTAAAAGTCGACCCTATTGTGCCTTGACAGTTAATTGTAAATTAAGAGGGTAAAGTGATAGGTTGGCCCAGACCTAATTATAGGTTGGCCAGACCACTATTTATAAGAGAGGCCAATGCCTCATTTGGACACACACACACTCAGCTCTGTAGTGCGCAAGTCTTGGAGGAGATGCTATTGCAACTAGGGGTGACGTCAAGGAGGGTTTTTGATCTATCTCTTGGTATTTCTTGGTTAAATGGTGTGCTACTCTTCCTAGTGAAGGAGTAGAGGAGGATATTTTGTTGGTCTTTGGTCTATCTATATTGAGGAAGTTTTTGCTAGGTTTTCTCCCCCATGAGGGTTTCCTAGGATAATCTGTGTGTCTCTATTGTTTCTGTGATTGCCTCTCTTTCAGTGATCTTATTTATGCAGCTAATGTGCTAAATGATTATAATAATAAAGAAGAACTGTAACTGCTAGCTGTATAAGTAAAACTTCAATAGTGCAAAACCCCACCACAAGTCCCCAAATCTTGCGTAACTATGGAAGATCCTACCACTGTCACCTTCGTAAGAAATTCCCTCGTTTTAGTGGTGGAGGACCACCAGAGGGAAGGCTTCCTCGGTGATCTCAAAGGGTCAAAGTAGCAAGTAAAGTAGCCAAGCCTATCGCCCCCTCTCTTGATCACTTAAATATTGGTCTAGGTCATGATGGTAAGAGAGATATGAAGTTGCTTGAGTACCTGCCCAGAACAAGAACACTTTATGTCATATATGTAATGATTTCCAAGTTCAAACGTGCAAGAAATACCTCTTGAAGACTCTAGACAATGAAAGTTGCTATGGCTGTTATGAATTTGCAGCAATGAATAATAGTAAAAAAACAATGAATAAATTATAACAACATCAACAATTATGCTTCAGAAATGCAACAATTGACAAGGAAAACTTAGCATAAATTCACTAGATTAATATCCAATTGTTAGATGCATTTTCTGAATGAGTTAAACCACCAATAAATGAGTGTATGCAGCAAATTAAAGAGTTATCAGGTCGCTGTTGCAAACTTTTGCAACAACAACAAGTTTACTAGCAAATTAGTTAGTGTTAGTGTTAGCAATGTTAGTAGAGAGTTTGAGAGAATTGAAAGAGTGTTTGTTTGATCAATTTCACCACAAGAGAGCTGTAAAATTAGTGCCTTTGAGGGCTATGGAGTCTTTATAACAACAAATACAACAATGCTTGAATATTGAACTAGTAGAGACTAAGAGGCAGGGCTTAAACTCTAAGGTGCTAGCACATTAGGGCCTTAGGGTTTAAACCTTAAGGAGAAGGATTGCTAGAGTGCAAACACTTTTGGACTCTAGCAACCTTTTCTAGTTTCTTAATACTTCAACTAGGAAAAAATCAAGTGTCTAGGGCTAAAATCCTAAAGTGCTAGCACTTTAGGGTTTTAGGATGGTAACCCTAGCAACGAAACTTCACCAATTTTGAACAAGAATAACCTTGTGAGAGGAGGAAGTACTTATGCTCCTCTCTTAGGGTTTTACCAAGCAAAACTTCTAGCATAAAGTAACAAGATTCACCATGAACAAAACAACATAAAGATAAATTGCAGAAAATTAACTTACTTTAGCCAAGAAACCAAGAGATAAAACCCTAATTGCAGAAATTCCTCTTCAAAAATCAACAAAACATCCACAACTTAATCCTCTAAGCATAGTGCATTAGTTTAGAATGTTAAATTTGGCAACATCGATAGTCATTCTTTAATGAGAGGCCATATGGGCCACCCTGAGGCTAGTCAGGGAGATTTGGAGAATCAATCAGTCTTGTGAGGTATTGACAAAATCCAGGGGGAACGTACAACCTCTGTGAGTCAAACCAAAAGTCAGCACGAACGAGATGCTATGTAAAGTCTAATGCAAAAGTCAGGGGGAACGTACAACCTCTGTGAGCATAGATAATCTAGTGCAAAAGTTAGGGGGAACGTACAACCTCTGTGAGCATAGACAGACTAGTGCAAAAGTCAGGGGGAACGTACAACCTCTGTGAGCCTAGTCAAGCCTTGTGGGCCATGAACAAAAGTCTGTAGATTTTCTAATGACTAAAATCAACAAACTGAAATTCTGTCAAACACTTAGCAAACCAACGATAACTGTCTTCATAAATTTTAGAAATGCATAAAACCCACATTCAGAAATTTCTATAAGCAGAAACACACATTGCTAAGCAAAATATGCAGCGGAAATACACAGTGGACAGCAACCCATAACACGCAGAAATTTAGGCAAATGCCAGGGAAAACCCCAATGTGGGGAAACCCAACGAGAGAGAGAGAGAGATTTGAGAAATTCCTATGAGCTAGAAACAAACGATTTTCTTGATATTGTAAATGATGTAATGTATTGATCTAGTGTGTTGGCATGTGTAACACCTTCCACCATGAAGAAATTCGAATTGCTTTGTAAAGAGTCAAGTTGTAAAAAGTCGAAGTTGCATGTCTAGGTCAAAGTCAAAGTTGTCAAGTTTGTTGCATGTTGCATGCATGACATGCATTGCATGCATGCATGTCATGTGCATGCTAAGGAGTTCACATGCATCTCATGTCATGGGTGAGTTCATGCATTGCATGCATGCATGCATGTCATGTGCATGCTAAGGAGTTCACATGCATCTCATGTCATGGGTGAGTTCCTAACTGAAGTGGTAAGTTCAGTTCTAATTTTGACTTTTGAGTTAATGGTCAGTTCTAATTCTGATGGCTGAGTTAACTTCAACATGCATTCACTTAGTCTATTTCGAGCTTTCTCTTCTCTACCTCTCCACTCCTATTTAAGCAAGAGGTCGACCCTCTCTTCTACACTCTTTGCTATGCAGCGCAAGAGTGAAGGAAGGGGGGTCTGTTTGCAGGTGGACGAGAGTAGGCAGCGCTGTAATTTATTACAGCTGATATATATACAAAGGCATCGCTGTAATTTATTACAGCTGATATATATACAAAGGCAGCGCTGTAATTTATTACAGCTGATATATATACAAAGGCAACGCTTGAGTTTATTGCTGCTGTTATATATACACAGGCAATACTTGAGTTTATTGCGGCTGATATATATACACAAGCAGCGCTTGCGTTTAGTGCAACTGATGTATATACACAGTGTATTGGTGACTGTAAAAGGGGCATCAAAGTTCTTTTTATTAGTGCTGGTTTATAACAGCAGTAAAGGACAGCGAAGCTTTTTCATCGTTTGTTGGTCATACTGTCAGGTATCTTTCATGGTGGCTTATTGTACATGATCTTACATTTTACTTGCAATTAAAGGAAGATTGTTTGCTGGAGTTTTCTCCCTTTTTTGGGTTTCTCCAGGGTAAATTCTTGTGCATGTGTGAGATTCTATTTGAGTACCTCTTCTACTTCTGTTCATCTTTTCGAGTATTCATTTTGCTGGTTGATAAATAAAATTTTGCTTAAAGCGTTGAAGAAACTAAAGAAATAATCCGCATATTAAATCAAGCTCGATAATTTAACATAGAAGAGCAATATAGCCCAAGAGGGCGAATATTTCAGACTTGTTCTCACAAATGGTGAGTGGTGATGATGAAAAATGAAATGAGAGGGTGGCCTATTTATATGAGGCCACCCTAAACCAATTTTTCCACATAAATTTGTCAACTACAAGTTAGAACAGGGTTGACTCCTTCACTTGCCTCTACAACATGCCAAAATGAAAAATACATAAAGTAAAAACCTAAAATGGGTGACGTCATGCTCTCGAAGGGTGACTTAGGGATGGAAATGTGATGTCAAGCCTCAAGGAGTGGAACGTTGGGCCTCCAAAGGCCATGTGTCATGCTCCAATGTGCAAAGGCGCCATGCCATGTGTCTCCTCAAGTCAAACCACCTCCGGAACCACACCATCCATCAAACCCTAGCCTCCAATATGACGTCAAGGGCTAGAGGGTAACGTCATAGGCCTCCAAAGGCCACGCCCAAGTTCAAAAGAGGTGTAGTCTCATCCTCAGGTGCTATCAAAGTGCCTCCAAAGGCAACGTTCTCCACCCTTTATGCATAACGGCTTCGGGTGCTCTGCCTAGCTTGTGGGCTTCCAACCCATGTATGTGGTGTACTGACCAAAACTGCTCAAACCAAGCCCATATGTCCATTGTCCAAGGTTCCAAGGATGTGAGAGCCACTATTTGAGCATTTGTTTATTTTGAGAGGGGGGATTTGATGCACATGTTCGGGTGGTTCTTTTGTTGAATTATATAGCTTTGGAAGCTATTTTCCCTATTGTAACTAACCATGTAAATAAAGTTTTGATATAATGTTAACTTTATGTCAAGCATCAAACACATGACAAGTGTCATCCTTATGCCAAGACAAACATATGCCATGTGTCAACCTCATAGCACTTCTAAGAAGGCTGCTTAGGGAGGTTGTAGTGGCTAGCTTAGGGAGGCTGCTTAGGATGGTTGGAGTGGCCAGCTTAGGGGGGTTGCTTAGGGTGGTGGTATGACAGTTGTATAACAACTGTCATACAATCCTATGACACCAATTAGGTCAGCCTCTAGAAGAGACAAAGGAAGTGACCTTTGGGAGCATCAGGAGGTGGCTCTTGGGAACTTTAGGAGGTGGCTCTTGGGAGCCAAAGGAGGGCAGGTATGACAGCTGTTATACAACTGTCATACATTCTTAGGGGGCTGCTTAGGGAAGCCAAACCAACCTATAAAAAGGGGCATTCACTTACCATATACATACCTTTGTTTTGCTGGAGTCTTTTGTTGAGGCAAGGCATCTATTTGCTAAAGTATTTTCTGCTGGTATATGGCTGCTAGTTGCTGGAGTCTTCTGTTGTTCCTTGCTGATATAAGGCTGCTACAAATACTATGTTAAAGCTGCCATAACTCTGCTACAACAAGAAGGAAAATCAATTATCTTTTGGTGAGTTTGTCAAGCTGTTACTATAAGTGTTAGTTCAGCTATTTGTGAAGTTTGTAAGTGCTGAAACAGAGGTATTGTTTCAGCCCTCTGAATCCTAGCTAGTTACTCTAAAGTCTTGCACTGGTATTGTACTTTGTTGAAGAATCTAAAGAGAAATTTTGGTTGGGTTTTCTACCCCAAGAGAGTTTCCCAGGGTATACTTGTGTTCTCTCTGTGATTGTCTCACTTTCAGTGATCCTGATATATGCAAGATGTATTGGTATGTTGGTTGTATGCTGTAAATTTTTAAATTTACCTACATGCATCAATTTTTCAACATGGTATCAGAGCTTCCCTGAAAGAAGCCATTTGTACAAAGAGTTATTAGATTTGTGAAGGAGACTACAGTATTTCAGTTTTTGAAGGAAGTCAAAAACAAGGACAAGATGATGTCAAGCACTAAGCTTGATAAGAAACTTGAGGGCCCTGATAACTTCAGAGCTTGGAAGTACAAAATATCCCTTGTTCTGGAAGAAAATGACTTATCAGATTATGTTATGGAAGAGGTTGCAGAACCCGAGGAAGAAGAAGCTAAAGGTAAGTACAAGAAGAATCTGATAAGGGCAAAGAGAATAATTGCAGATTCTATAAAATACCATCTTATTCCTCATGTATCATCCTTGAAGACTCCCAAAGAGATGTTTGATGCTCTATCTCGTCTATATGAAGGAAGGAACATAAACAGGAAGATGGCTTTGAGGACTCAACTCAAAAATGTAAAGATGCAGAAGTCTGAA
>ML823379.1:69949-80132 GCA_009831015.1 Picea engelmannii
TCAAGCTAGGCTCTCCATAATCTTGCCCTACCCTCCATGCATCACACAACAACAAGGCTATAAAATCATCCAAGGTGTTAGCTCCTTTCCTCGTGTCTTCTACTAGGGTTAGAACCCTAGCACTACAAAAAGAGCCATAAGATTAACCATCATCACCTCCACTGTCATAATCTTCTCTAGGGTTTACTTACATAGCACAAACCCTAGCATCATACAAGAGCATCTCTTTAAGAACACCCCAGACATCTCTCTCTCTTCTTGTCTTTTCCTAGGGTTTACTCACTAACCCTAACGTCTTACTCCCTACAAGATGTCTCCACAACGATTACAGAAATAGAATAGGGTATAATGATGGAAATAATTACAAGATCTCTCTCCTCCCTTTGTATATAAAGTAGGCGAGGGAGGCTAACACAAAACAAGGACTTATGTCCATGCAAGTAACCAACAAAGCAACCCCACATGGAGTGCTCTACAATACAAGAATATACAAATGCCACACAAGGGTTTTCCAACCCCCAAGATCAAACACTCTCCATGCATGATGCTCCTTGGGCTCAATGCCCCTCCTCCAAGATGGTGCACTCTCCAACAAGCTTTTAGTCCAACATTCCCTCTTCCACGGTGGTCCACTATCCAAGTGTCCTCATGCAAGGCACTCCTCCTCTAACTATGTACCACATGTCCTCATGCCCAACGCTCCTCAACATGTGTGCCAATGTGGTCACGAAGCTCCAATGCTCAACCTCAACATATGTGTCCATGTCCACAACCCATCTCCATGAAATATGATCCTCAACCCAAGCATCCTCAAGTCATGTGCCCAACCTCCAAAGTGTATATCACATGGTCCCAAGCTCCTAGAGCTAAGTTCCCTGTTTCAAGTGCCTAGAGCTTCTCCTCTTAGGTACAAACCTCTCC
Organism: Picea engelmannii; assembly: GCA_009831015.1. Lineage (NCBI taxonomy): Eukaryota > Viridiplantae > Streptophyta > Pinopsida > Pinales > Pinaceae > Picea > Picea engelmannii. Next base: position 70,871 of record ML823379.1, read on the forward strand.
TAATCGAGCAACTGACTCCCCCATTTTGTGCACCCAATAAGTTAGGCATCATGCTGATTAGGGTAAAAACCTCCTATGTAAAGGCACTATGCAATCACTCTAACCAAGGTCAAGCATCCACCCAAACTAAGCCACCCATATGTCCATGAAGCATCGCCAAGGGATAAGAAACCTATCTCTCTCCTAGCAAGGTGAAAACACTTTTACAGTAACCCCAAAAGCTAACAATAGGGACCATGAGATGTGAGAGATCCAAGGTATAATTTAGTTTCAAATTAACTTTTAGGATTTTATTTCTGGATATTGCAGTTGTTATGAGAGTTGTTAGACCTGATTCTTAGTCACGCTCTAGAAGCTAAAGCTTCCAAGTTTGTACCGAGGTGTTTTAGGTGGCTACAAGTTATTGGAACTTCCCCATAAGATCAGGTCAAATCACTGCTGGGTACCAAAAATTCAGGACATAAAACGAGAGATATAAGCAATAATCATCTGGACAGAAACCAAATTAACCCCTCAATATTCAAGTTTGCAAACGACTCCCTTAACACTTTAAAAAGTAGAGGCTAAACAAGGCATGTGCATTTTTGAGCAAGAATATTCAAAATGCTCAAAAAACCTTAAAGCAACCTTTAACAGTGCAATTATGATGAATTCTCAAAGGAAAGCCCATATCAGATCTGCAAAGTTCATTTACTATAATAGACAACTGTCACCTCCAAGGCAATTGATAGAAGCAGATGGGGAACAAAATGTAGTAGGTCACAAATTAGTATCTTCAAGGAAAATGCAGCAAGACTAAATCAAGCAAATCGGAAAAAATAAAACAAAATGACTTCGAACAACATGCAAATTGAGTCCTCAATGGATATCGTGCACAACCTTATGAAAGGTGAGATGACTTGCTAAAAGCCTGAAGGGAATTAACAAAATGAAAAAATATATTTGGTACTCAAATTGAAGAAGATGAAAAAACAATCTTTATAACAGACAAGGATAACCAAACCAATTCTGCATAAGAACCACAAAGGAAATTTTCCTAACAATCCCAAACCATAAATAATAAAGTGAGATATCCAAGAATATTGAGCTCCTTATCCTAAAACTCAATCTTCAGCCAAAGATACTTACAGTGGAGGAGGATTGACCACTACAGAACAACTGATTATACTTCCTACACCGTAGAATACAGAAAATGTAAATGGCTATAAAAACAAAAACAAACTCGCGGCGGCAGGTCCAGGAGGGATGCTCTATGACCCTTGAGGACAAATTGAGACAACTTACTCCTGGTCTATAGGCAAGGCTTCCAACAATCAAGCAGAAGCCTATGCCCTCCTTCAAGGATTACATATAGCCAGATCAAAAAACATAGAGATTTTGACAATCGTTGGAGACTTTAAAAACACAATTCGGCATTTAATCCATTCTTCCCTTCCATTTGAAGCAAGCTTAAGAGCGATATTCGTTCATATTCAAGGTCTCATCAAGGAATTAAGTCGAGTCTTCTCGTGACATGTCAACAGAGAACTCAATTCACTACCAAATGAGATGGCTAATAAAGGAGTAAATGGAGAATTTGGTTCTCTAATTATAAATGGAAATGCAAGTTTCAGCCCTGTTCCTTAGCCCCTTTGCTCTGCTTTTGTCATGTGCCCCTGGCCTTGGACTTTCAAAGGCCTTGAATTTTGTCTCCTTTTCAGTTGCCATGTGGACGCTCTCTCGGTCTGCCAACTACCCTCCTCTTAGTCTTTTCCTCCCTCTCCTGCTCATCCTCCCACATTCCTCCTTCCCCCCTAGGGATCTCGTCCTTCCCCCCTGGATGCTCAAGGCATTCAGCTCCCCTGGTTTGCTCCTATACCCGACCTTTCGCCCATGTTCCTGTCGTGCTGTCCCTGCTCACATGTTGATCCTCTTGGAACCATACCCCCAGCCACTTATGTCACCCCCCCTTCTCCATGGCTCTCACAAGCCTTCTCTTCTCTTTTGTACGACGCCCTCTCTTATATGTTGCTTCCTCCATGCTTCCATTATGTCAGCGCCTATCCTTGATTTTTTTCACACGCAGTGCTATCTAAAAATGGTTGTCGCCATCTCTACGAAATCCATTAGCCACGTTCGCTCCCTCAATTAAGACCGTCTGGAAAAAGATTGGGAAAACAAGCAAATCCAGCAAGGAGGAATGAATCGCCCCCCAATTCTGGAATCACCCTTCTATAAATTCACTTGGGCCCTTTCCATTTAGCATTGGAAACTCCATCATCAAGAAAGGTGGCGAATACACATCTGCAGAGACTTCACCATGGCAAGCCGACGTCGAGGAACCAACTCCTGAGTTCTCTGGCTACAGCAGGAGTTAGATGACATCCGCACACTGGTAATTACGTTGCAGAGCAGGATGAGTACTCTTGCCTCCCAAGTCCTCTCAGTTTTGGAATTCAATGTCAACCAAAGGCAATCGATTCAGGCTTTGAATGACGAGGTGGATGCCTTGAGAAGTCGGCTGGAAGAAATTCGCCTTCAGCCAGCATTCCAAGAGCCACAAGAAAATGTTGTAGGCGACACAGAATCAGCGAACTCCAGACCAGGAGCATCTCATCTTCCAGACCTCAATGCCACTGTTCAGCAGGTCGAGGATGAAGAAATGGAGGAAGTGAATGAACAGACCAGGTCTCCTCATTAAATTTTAGGCTGAATGCTCTCCATATTTTGGCTATGTTTAGGGGTCTTTTATAGAAGTTATACTAGAAGTCTGTTAGTTTGGAACAGTTGTAAATACTATGATGATCACTGTAATGCTCTAGACCAGCTCAGTCTGGGTCCAGTCTTTGAACTCTCCCCACCCGAATTTTTGCCTCTCTATGTAATCTGCTGTCTCAGAGCAGCCTTTTTATAACATATATTTTCCAGTTTGGGTGAAAAATAAAAATAAAAACAAAAACAAACTCTCATATTTCTGGCATATGAACATCAGAAAGTCAAAAAAAAAGGATGATGGCATGTTCCAATCAGTAATAATCATATTATTGAGCAGGTCATACGGTCATAGTATACCCCAGTCAATTATTGCCGTATCACGAATGGTGACAACAATAAGACAAAATATACAAACAACTTCAATACAAAAAATGAGAGGGTTCCATTATCATGTTATCTGAAATCCTTTGACCTTTATGGGTGGGAACAACCAGAGAGGTGCAAAGCCCATTAATCAAAAGATTCTAAAAATCATGTTCAACCGGTATTAGTGCAATAAAACTAGAAACCCAAATGCCTTGACTCCCATCCATACTATAAAATTACTTAACAACTTTCAAATAACATTGTGTGGAGAGGAATCATTTGAGGATAGATGTCGGATGTCTATTCACCTGCATAACCCTAGAGGGTTGACCGTCGCATGCTCTCGATGTTACATTTGTCTTATTAACCACAGCCAAATCCCCCTATGCAGCCAGGAACAAAACACCATCCTAAGTATTAAGACATGTCCTTGAAGTGATGAATCTCTCTTTAATTGCTACTAAGAGCCTGGAGGGCTTTACACCTAATTAAGGTAACCAAAGATTGCCCCATAGCTTACCAATTGTTGTATGAGTTTAAAGGGCATTTCTCCTGAATAGTAAATGTCAAGGCTAGAAAAATAATTTGACAGAACAGCTCCTGTTTATCCTGTGCACATATCCATTTAGAACATGTGACCACCAAAAAGAATAGTTAAGCAATGGTTTACATGATTGTAAGTGAGGTACACCAAGGATTGAAGGTGATATAGTGTTTCTGCTATTTCTAGGTTTTATGAATATGTCGACTGTTTTCACATCATATGTTATAACACTGTTGTATGAATTGTTGCTGCTCTTATAGGTTTCGTTAATCAATCATCTATTGCTGATATCGTATGAGACAGAAGAATATTTTTCGTACAGGAGTTAACTGCAAAAGATATTGCTTTCAAGGATTTTGATTTAAATTTTAAAATAGAAAAATAGTTCAAACTTCAGAGATCATACCACATAAGAAAATAATGGAGCAGTGCATTATAAGCAATTCCAATGATCTAGACATCTTAATTTATGCAATTAAGAGAGATGCCTGAGAGCATAAAGAATGACATACACAACTGTGCATCCCAAGATATTAATGCGCCTGTTTTTAACTTTTAAGAATATGCAATTATTTATAGACAGGTATGGGGAAAATGATATTGCTTTTGTCAATGTTCCTTCTTAATTCCCAGTTATCCATATTAACTGAATGCTCATGGACTTCACATTCTATTGGTTACAAACATCTAGCTCTAAAGGACTTCAAGCAACCAATCTTTTACATTAAAAAGGTGTTTATAAACATAGACAAGGAACTGAGTAGATAAGCCAACCTGTTACTAATGCTAAACACTCCTGCAACAGCAAGCATCAAAAGGCTGCCCTCTTCCTTCTTCAATGCCAAAAATGGTTCAAAAATGTGGCTGGACAAAATCCTGCAAGGATCCTTCCATCAGTCTCATCTTGCATAAAGTAAAATTTTGTAGCATGCACAGATTCCAAGTCGATCACCCTCGAGTTATGAATCGATGATTTGGGGTAATAGGTAGATTAGAGAATTTCCCAAAAAACAGGAAGAGCCCAATGACACAATTTGGTGGGAAAAAAACGTAAGTTCTGGAAAAACGAGAAAAATCACATGACCCAACTGGGTAGAAGAAAGGCCAATTGTTGTGACATCAAGAAATAGAAAAGAGAAAGTACTTTTATTTTTTGACACATACCAATCAAAAAATGACCTTACAGAAAAAGCCTTCTTTGTCTCTGTTCCCAAGGAGATACTGAAGGACTCTCCTGTGTGATTTCCTCTGTCCTCCTCCAACTGATTTCCCCTCGTGATCTTCCCATGCTTCTCCACAACAAGCATATAACCCCCCACAGTCACAACCACGACGCCCAACAGGCCCCTGAAGCTGGGCATCTCGTTCATCAAGAAATAGCTGGTAAAGACCAACATGACAGGAGTGAACGCAAGATATGGCACTGTCACAGATATGGGAGAGACCTGTAATGCCCTCTGGTACATGTACCCCGCCATCACCTTAAGGCCTGCACTTATGACCAGAATTCTCAGCAGGTTTTGATCGTGGGTCTGAAACAGAGAATCCATAGATCCAATGTTGCTATTAGACCCAAAAGCCCAAACAAGAGCGCAGAGCAAAAGGGCATCCAGGAGACCCACGAGGGCAATCAGCTCTGCAGGGCTGAAATGTTGGGCTGCCATCTTCCTGCTCACATCAATGCAGCTGTGACCCACAGCTGCTCCTGCTGCATATGCAAATCCCTCCCACTTCATCTCTACACAAAACAACACACAGCCAATTGGGATAATTTATTTTCCCTGAATTCGAAGTCAATCCTGGATCCTCACAATTGCATCCCCAATTGGTAGTTTTCTTTCCAATTCTAGCCAGTTTTGGATCGCCGTGATTACTACCAATTTCACGTGATATGCATCCGACTGTCAGCTATCTGGCAGTTAAATCCGTTAATATATACATATACCCATTGGAAAAAATATGCTTAAACGCCATTATGACCCGACCTCCAAAAGTGGGTCTTGTCGTATCCCCTATGCCTTCCACGGCCTGCCTTCGGCCACAAGTATGGTATCGCTGTTTCTGTGTATGTTTGTCCCTGTTATATATGGGGATTTTTCATGGTGGAGAGAAACAGGCCTCGTCGCCGCTTTCAATTACAGGCTATGTCAGTTTCTGAAAAGAAAATTGATTTTTGTTCGTCCCATGTTGCTGTAAACGCCGAGCCTACTTACTTTCACAGGTAGGTATCTGTTTGTACCAGGTTTGTTTTCCTTTTAAAAATCCGAAGGCCCTGTTTTCACCCATTTAAAATTCTCAAAATCAAATGGATGGGAAGATCTCGTAAATTTCAGTGTCGTGACTGTCACGCGGCGCAAATTGCAATACGGACATTACAAATTTCCTCGAACCACGTCTTTCAAAGAATTAGTCCATAGGCTTCCCCAAGCCACTTTTTCTTCCATTCCCATAAATCACGCACGCATAGAGTAGCACTAGGATTTTCGTTTACCTTCTTAGCACTCGTTTTAAATGTAAAACTTGAGATTGCCAACTCGCTTCTCATTTTAACCATGGATTCACAAAGTATTCAATGATAATCCTTAAAATAAAATTCAATAAAATTCTAGAGAGGAGTGTAATCTGAAATTGAAAATAAATGCATTACTATTTGGTTTGTTTCTTAGTTGCGCTTTCTTAAATATGATGTATAGAGAAGTTCTCAAAGGAAGTAAAAATTCTAAAGATTTCATCAAGCAAGGGATTCGAGAGTCAAGATGATGTTGTGGTATTTTTGAGTTTTGCGAATCCAGTGAATGACCAATAGTGAATCACCAAGTAATTGAATAGTGGTTACATTTTTTTCCAAAGCAAAAAGATGCAATAGTTTGAGAGACATAAGTTTAGTGAAATTAGTTGTGCCATGGCCTGGTCTCATTTTGAACCTGAAAACATGGACATTTGTAAGGAATAAGATTGCTCCCCCACCACAACAGGAATTATTTTCTTGTGAGGCTTCATCAAAAAACTCCCAGGCCCTGTTTGAGTCCACTGAGATTTCCTGGATAATTCTCCTTCATCTATCTTCATTTTCTTGAGGGAAATGATCTAAAATGCTAAGTCCTTGGCTAACCAGTATCTCTAGGAGGGATGGTTTGTCACAAAAAATCGTTGCATTCCTGGCCAACCAAACCCCCCAATTTAATATTAAATGTAGGGCCCTTACATTTCTATTCAAAGGTTGGGCAAACCATTATTTACATGGCTCTTCCACTTAGTTCCCTTGTGAATGACACAATTGTCCCAACACCCCTGAACACTCTTCCCAAATTTGACTGACAAAAGGGAAAAGAAGGAACAGGTGCACTCCAGTCTTCTCATCTCCTTTACATAAAGAGCACCACCCTGGCCCTTCCAACTTATGATTCTTTATTCTATCCTAGGTGGGGACCTTGTTCTTAATTAGGCACCACATGAAAATACGAGCTTTTAAGGGGCATTTTACCTTTCATAGACCCTTCCACCACCACACAGGCTCATGGTTGTAGAGATTTATCATAAGTTGGGTATAGCCAAGTTTTGGCATGTAGTCTTCAAAGGGAGAGTTTTGCCAGACCAATTCATCCTCTTTGTCAGAGATTCGGATGTGGGTATTTTTTAGGCTAATTGTGTAATTCCTATAAGCATAAGCATTCAACTTGAATCAAAGTTAATGCACGTAAAGTGAGGATCAAACTCTAATTAAATGCCATGTAAAGCGAGGATCTTCGTCGGATTTTCGAGCGGAACTTCAAGTCCCCTCCTCATCCATACTATTATCTAAGGTAAACTGCCACATTATATCACTAGTCTAACAACAATGTTTGTTAAAGTTTGGGTGCAATTTGTTTACCTTTAAATGCCATTAAAGTTTTGGTGTAATTTGTTTACCTTTAATTACCACTTGCTACAAATTCAAGTACAGATCTCATGGTATCCTAGCAATAATTAAAATTAAGTTTCAGATATTAAGAAGGTACATAGCAAGCGTTTGTTAAAATACTTCATAGAAAATAGTAACGTTGGTTGCATTTGTTGTTTCAAGTTTTTTTTGTATAGTTGGTTGCATTTGTTGTTTCAAGTTTTTTTTTGTATGGTTGGTTGCATACTTTGTTTTTTAAAATCCAGAAAGAATTCAAGTTTTTGCATAAATCAAATATAACAACATGAAGCCTTTTAAATCAAATTGTCACTACAAACCATTATATAGGGAAAGTAATTGCAAATATGTTACTCTCCCAAAAATTTCCATACAAAACTCAATGTTTTTTGTGATATTTTTATTTATCCTTATTTTGATGAGTAATTGTTATTGAATTTATTAAACATTGATTTAAATATTAATATATTTTTTATTTTTAAAATTAAAATTTTAACTTTAATTTAAATCTTAAAAAATAATAGTTATTTTTAAAATTTAAATTCTAATTCTAAAAATTACTTGTTTTGACATTATGTTATTCTTTTATAAATATCATTTTAAAATGAAAAAATCAAGCGATTGAGAGCTGCCTCTAGGGCCGTTTCCATGGTTCATCATCAAGGATTTTTACATGTTTGCATCACCATGCGAGCACAATGTTAATGAAAACATTTACACTAAATATGGTGTTTACATATTGTTTTTGTCATCTTTTAACCTTCGAAAAATCAGTCTAAATAGAATCATAACCATTCGTTTACTTACATATTGCCAGGGAAGTGCGGGGGCAATGGCAACTTCGTTCTAAGAACGAAGTGTTAATAATTTATATCAACTCAGAAATTTAGTTCTGGTAATGTGTTTTCTTAATAATAATAATAATTTATTTTTAAGGTCACGACACACATTAAATTGGTGTATGATACTCTTTTGTTTGTGGGACAAGGGACTCCCATACCTTTCTGGATTTGAACCTGTGACCTCTTAAGAAGAAAGAGATATTCTTAACCATTAAACCCACAAAACATAAAAATGATCCTAGATTTTTTTTATTTTTTTAAGAAGGGATATATTATTAAGGGAGACTTATTTCTTCAACCAAAAAAAATTATATATTTTCGAAGTGGACTAAATACATACGACGATTTTTTTTTTTTTGTAAGTAAGAAAATTGTATTATGTAAAGTGCCTGCAATGGCTAAAACAGGGTTCCAAAATTACAAAAAATATTCAACTTGAGTTGCTGGACTGCCCCAACAGAGGGGAAACCAGTCCAGTCATTCTCCGAGTCACTAGTCTGAGTCTGTTGCAGAGTTAAAAACTAGCATATTCAAACTAAAACTATCTAGCCTAGGAAATTGACAGACTGCTAGACACCTGGCGAAAAGCCAAGCCACGCGGCACCAAGGTCCTCTGCCCAGGTTTCGGTCACGTCCTTAGTCGGCTGATCGTTCTCCACTGGCTCCTTGTTCTTCTCTCGTTCAGTATGCTCAGGCGGATTTCTGTGCTCCTCTTCCGTCTGCCCCGCTGTGGCTTGTCGAAGTGGCTCATCTAAACCCGTGTCAACTTCTCCCACAGGTGCAGTGCTCACCGGGTCTGTATAGAACCCCCGCTGCATGGTGGAGAGAATCTGAAGGAAGGTTTCCACGTTGTCCTCGGTGGCTTGGAACCGAAATTTAAGATCTGCCACCTCCCTTCTGAGCTCGAAGACGAGGTCG
>ML823379.1:81110-111255 GCA_009831015.1 Picea engelmannii
AAATACATAGTATAAATTTTTATATTTAGATGTGGTGATTATTAGTTTATTGACTTTAAATTTATGTGTTATATTCTATGTGTAACATAAGAAATCAATATATGTATTTTTTTAAATAATAAAAAAAACATATTTTTCTAAAATTTAATTGGCTAATATCTTTGATGTGTTATTGCAGGTTTCACGTCATTCAATGTATAAAAATGATTACTAATTGCATGAGTAGATTCTAACAAATTATTACATAATCACAAATAAAACCAAAATGTAGTAACTTTTAAAATGAATCACACAAGATCACATGATCGTGACAATTAATTTTTGCCTATTGTATGTAAGAATACAATTGTAACTTTTTTCTTGGAAGCTTTTATCGCTTAAAACATATTTTGACCTACTTAATTTCCATTCTATTAACTAAATAGTCTGAATTTAAGTTTTTAAAGGTAATTTAAATAAAAATAATATATTTAGAAATGGTAGTTTGTTGAAATGGTGAAAATAATTATCTAAATACAATATTTCATTTTTAATTAATTAAATAGACAATATAAAAAAATTATTAAATTTTTTATACTTTAAATCTAGCACTAAGATTTTGTAAGGTAACCCATCAATTTATAATAAATAAAATAATTCATAGATATGAACTAAAACAAATAAATCTAATCACAACTGGTCAACTTTATTTTGCAATATTATTATTTAAATACAATATTTAATTTTTAATTAATTAAATAAAAAATAAATATTAAATTTTTATACATTAAATAATAATAATAAAAACCCAAAACAATTTTATTAATTTTTGTATACATTCAATTTATCACTAATATTTTTATTATTATTTTCGAGTAGCCATAGTTTTCTTGACGTGTATGTAAACGAGTTTGAAATGAAATATGAACCACATATATATTTTCTGTCGTTTATGTTTGGGAAAATGTCAGGAACATTTTTCAACCCTCGGGTGGGAAGGGTTGAATGGGAAAATCATTTTACAATCTCCAATGAAACGAAATCGAAGCATATATATTTTCCGTCGTTTATGTTTGGGAAAATACCAGGAACTATACACGTGGGATTAATTTTTCAACCCTCCGGTGGTGGGAAGGGTTGAATGGAAAAATCGTTTTACAATTTCCAATGAAACGAAATCGAAGCATATATATTTTCCGTCGTTTATGTTTGGGAAAATGTCAGGAACTGTACACGCAGGATTAATTTTTCAACCCTCCGATGGTGGGAGGGTTGAATGGAAAAACTGTTTTACAGTTTCCAATGAAACGAAATCGAAGACAAATATACCGTCAAAGTGATCTCAAGAGTCTACTGTCAAAGTGATATAAGGAATTTATTGCAGGAGGAGTAATCAAGGAGCTTAGTTTCTTGTCAAACTGTCAAATCTATTAATTGTGCACTCAAGTTTATACATTGAATGACGTGAAGCCTGCAATAACACTTCAAAGATATCAGCCAATCAAATTTTAGAAAAATATATTTTTTTATTATTAAAAAAAATACATATATTGATTTCCTATGTTACACATTGGATATAGCACATAAATTTGAAGTCAACAATAAACTAATACAGAGTCAAAGGCAAACTCATTGCTATAGTCCCAAGCCTTTGGCAGGGACTAATAAGGTCATAAAATTACAGTTTTTTTTACTTTCCAAAAAGATGGCAAATATTGACATCTATAAAATAACTAACTTAGACTCTTTTAATGAGTCCATAAGTTAAAACATTATTCTACCTTAATTTTTTTTATAAAAAACATAATTTAAGGAATATGTTGTCCAAGATACTAATAATGGGAATGATAATCCTAGGTAAACTTAGAAGAGTAATTGTGCCTTGCATCTAGGAATGCCATACAAATGTACATGTCACCATGCCTTGTAAATAATGGAATGAGATGTTGACACATTTTGTTGTTTTTGTCTAACCACGCACTTCACTAACGTTGCATGTAGAAACGTCGGTTGCTCAAGTTGTGGCCATATTGGCAACGAGAGATCGTTCTGCGTTTTACTAATGCAAATTCACGGGGTATCGAGACACTTTGTGGCCAAGCCTTTGAAGTAGGTCAAATTCATTTGCTTGGAATGTTTATGCAACGATCTTGGATAATTTTCACTGCAACTGCGTTGTTATTGAGTCCAATTTACATTTTCAATGCGTCGATTTTGAAGTTGTTGTGCCAAGCTGATGATATTTTTGATCTCGTCAGACTATTTTCCATTTGGACACTCCCATTGCTTTTTGTTTTTTCTATTAATTTTCCAATACAGAAGTGTAGTAGTGATTTCAGTTGCACACATAAGTATAATTTGCAGCACGGTTGTTTGTTCAGACCTATCCAAAGAGAGGAAACAAATGAAATCTCAAGATAGGAGATTAATGAGGATGGCATTCACAACAAATATGATTATCATGGTATCTGACTGTAGGAAATGGGCCTATTTTTGTGTGTGTTTTGATGGAATATTTCTTAGAATCCCTTGTGAAGAAGGTGCAACACAACCCCACATCTTTGGAAAATTATCGGCGTATTTTTGTACCCGAAGGTGTTCCCTTAAAAAGTGCATCAAATGAGCCCTTAAAGGTCAATGTGTTGTTCAAACACATCCAGGCATGGCCTCAAAGAATCTAACCAAATTCAGAAGTAAAATTAGTCAGACAATTGTCTTTTAGTCGGCTATGTTCTAATGGGGTACATTTGCAGTGGGATTATTATTGATATTCACTGGTATAAAATGCTTGGTTGCAGGGTATGCTAACAAATGAAATTGTTGTAATTGCTAAAACTGGTGACTCTTGGTTCGATTGCCAGAAGCTTAAATTGTCATAAAAGTGTGGGTAAGTCAAACATCATTTCTCTGTAAAGGACACTATGTAATTTAGTAATTTGTTGTTGCCAAGAGGTGGAAACCTATTGCATATCATTTATGGTTTCAAGCTTTTTTCTATGAAGCAAAATTACCCTTTACTCTTTTTAGAAAAATATGGATCACATAAGGAAATGTTGAAGTTTAGGGTGTTTTTCAAATATTATGGGCAAGAACAAAGTTTTCTCTTATCCTATCCATTATTTTCTTAGCTTTACTCAATAAATTTTGGAAGGAATAAATGCATAGATATTCCTAATTTTAAAGCAAACTATTTTGTGTCAATGTATGTTACTATTAATTAATAACAAAATAAAACTAACACCAAAAATCCAATGAGTGATGAAAGAGAAATGAGTGTTCTATGATGAGGGACCTACTCTCATGGTGCTCTTTTTGCAGGTATAATTGTCTGTGTATTTGCAAGCAGTTTGTTCCTTGTGCTAAGTGCAGGTGGTGCTTCTTTATGTAGTTGGTATTCTTCTCAAATGCACGCCCTCTAAGGGGATCAGGAATATAACCCTCCTCTCCGCTCCATATTCTTTCTTATGGTGGTTTTTTGCAGTCGGGGCAGTGGCCTTATCAACAAAATACTCCTTCCATTGGAACCAAATATAAAGGGAGGGCGGTTGAACCTCGGGTCGATCAAACGAGGGCTTGAAATAAAAGTCTTTCACTACCACCTGCAGATAGGAAGGAAAGAGAAGTTGCAGATGAGCTAGAGTCTAGAAGTAGAGAGTGATATCTCGGGCAAGGCAAGCTTGTGGTAATATGTGTGTATCAGAGCATGAATCTCTCTGGGACAATCAAAGGTTCATGATACGATGGCTCTCAGTGTGCCTATGTACAATGAAGGATATGGGTGTGGGTTACAATAGAGCAAGTGTTCTTGTAGGTAATGCTCAAACTTTGAATTTTTTGCAATTTTCATCATCTTTGGGGATGAATGGATCATTGATGTTATACCCAGCCGCATGGTGAATGTAATCAGCCAGGTGCAAAGCCAAGTGGTGGCCAGGGGTGAAGAGATGGAAAGGTCGTGAGCCAAGTGCAAAGCCATGCAATCACCATGCGGTGAAAAGATGGCAAGGGACAGTGGAAAGGAAGATGAGGTTCTCGATGCCCCTTCGCCCTTCAAGTAGTTTCATGTCTTTCATACAATGGAATTAAATTGGGTTCATTCTTTCATAGAATGGAAGTTAAGTTTTGTAAGCGGTGGTGTATGTTAAGTTTTGCAGGCGGTGGAGCACGAAGCGGTGGCTTCATGCAACCTGACGAGTGGGTTTCCCTTCCCTTCTCGAAAACCTACCTTCAACTACATTGTCAGAGATTCAATTAAGACCTTCAATTGGAGTGTCAGAGCATTCAATTGGAGCCGGGAAAGTGGCCGATAAAAAAAAAAATCATTTAAAAATGACTTATTAATACTGACAATTAGCAAAAAGAATTGGCGTACACCAGGGAAATATAGTCATATCACATCACTATTAACCAATCAAAAATTTGGTTTTTGAAATTTTATAAATAAATACATAAAAAAAATAATTAAATAAATATATAATTTCCATATAACTTTGGAGATGGTAATAAAATTCGGGTAAATTAATAACGAGTCAATGTAGTTTGACTCCTCAGCAATTGTTATAGTCCCTCGTTGAGGTAAGGATTAATAAGGAGTTATCAATGAGGTTGTTATTCCAAAGTGTAATTTGAGATGGAAAATAAATGTATTATTATTTGAATAAAATATTTAATTAAAATTAATTAGATTTAATTTAGGTACTTTGAAATGAAAAATAAATATATTATTATTTGAATAAAAAAATATTAAAATGAATTAAATTTAATTTAGATAATAAAAAAAATTTAAAATCCATAAATAATAATAATAATCTAATTTTCATAAATAATAATAATAATAATAATTTAATTTTAAGGTTACAGACATTAAACTGGTGTATGAGACTACCTTGTTTCCCACAATGATGGTTTATGGAGGTATACATACCCTACCCCCTTTGGATTTGAAGGTGTGACCTCTTATTAGGAAACACATGGTCTTAACCATTAGGCCCACTCAAGTTGTATTAATGAATATATTGATATAATAACTTTGATTTTATGTGAATAAGTAAGAATAAATATATATATATATATTAATGAAATCACAATTCAAGTTGAAAAAAATAATAGGTAAAATTTAAAGAATTTTTTTTTTAAATAATTTTAACCTTAAAAATCCATATATTCTTAAGACAATAATTTATGTTGTAGTCTAAACGTTCTAAGAAATGACTTTTTTTCGACGATATTTTTCGGGGATATTTGCCCGAAATTCGACGACAAATTGTTAGATCCGTAGATTTGAGTGATTATTTATGTATAATCCGAGTGCCCAAGGGTTTTTTTAGCATGTTGAATCCATTTCTACATTCGGAAATAAATTTTAAACAACAAAAAATAATGATTTCGTGCAAATTTATATCGTTGAATTTCGATAAAAAAAAATTGTTTCGTAGAACAGTTAAACAACGCTATAATTTTTACATACTTGTTATTATTTATAGTTTATATTTCTAAAATGATCTCACTTGTAAAATAAATCACTTATAATACCTTATTTATTGTTACTTATTATAATTTTTTTTAATTAAAAAAAAATCCAAAATAAATTATCTCACTTGTAAAATAAATCACTTATAATACCTTATTTATTGCTACTTATTATAATTCTTTTGTAATTAAAAAAGAAAAATTAAGAAAAAAAAGGAAATCCAAAAAAAACTCAAGAAGAAAGTTCATCTCGATAAGGAAGAAAGTTCATCTCGATAAGGAAGAAAAATGAGACTAAAATTTACATGACAACGTAAACATATTACAAACAACATTACAAATGCTCACATCTTATGTAGAGATTTAGATCAATTATAGGCATCCTCAATAGGTCATTTGTCATCACAAACATTAAATATCTTATAATAAAAAAATTGCCATTAACTTCCTATCATGTATTTTATCATCACAAACATTAAATATCCTATAATCCAAAAAAAAAATGCAATTAACTCCCATCATGTCTTTAGAGCATTTAATTTTAATGTTACAAATCAAAGTATTGATTTTCAAAATGGATATTATCGTTTACATTAAAGTTAGAGTTATGTATGAGGCTATGCAAATTTATGAAAATATCAGTGCTTTTTGATGAGGTATATTTTATCTTTGTGTTTTTTTATTTTATTTTATTATTTTTTAATTTGCCTTGGTTTTCAATGATGTCACCATAATTTCCTTTGTGAATTCCATGGAGATCATGGACTTTTCCTACTAGTTGTCTTGAACTTGAGACTTTTTTGAGAAATTACATCATGAAGATCATCATTTTTACGATTCCATTGTGAATTTGAGGAAAGCTCATACCACTGACTTGATAGAAAGGTTTTTTTAAGCAACCCAAATCAAAGAGTCAACAAATGAGTCTAAGAACAACAAATATGTGTGCTTATGATAAAAGCTTGTACATTAAACTTTGAATCTGAAGTGGGGAAAACAAATGTTGATATAGAAACATATTTTGATAATAATTGTGTATAGTCCTACAATATGTGTGATTGTTTTAGTCCAATGGGTTACTTAATTAGTTATAGATAATGTTTTTAGGAGTTTGACTAGTTTTGTGTGAGCAAGTGCTCATTTTGAATCCCCTTAGATGAGATGCATTAATCTACACCAATGGTTTGGTTTACTAAGAATGTCATCCACGAATGTTGAAAACATCATTTGGGTTTCCTTGCAAAATTTTCCTTCGAAAAAAATGTATATAATAACTCTAAAATGTTAATAAAGGAACATACCTTAACCCGTGATGAGGAAGATGAAGAAATGGCAAGAGATAACAAAGAAGAAAAATGGCAATGTCAACCTCCCCAACTCTTAGATTATGTAGTATACCTAGGGAGGTAATATGGGGTACTTAGGGAGGTACCCAAGGGGAATAATAATAGTTAGGTGCTTATGTATTGTTACTATGGAGGTCATTTCTAGTAAATAAAGCCCATGTAGTACTGTGAAAACAATAAATGTAAGAAGGCTTGCTAGAAGGTTCCACCTACTAGAAAGTTCATTCTCTAGAATGTTCCTAAGACGTAGATAGTACTATATAAAGAAGTGTAAGCAATGTAATGGATTATGGTGAAGAATATTGTAATTGTAATAGTCAAGTATTGTTTGGGAGTGTTTTACTTCATTCAGGGATAATTTATGGTGTTACCCTACCTCAAGAGTTTTCTCTACATTTGGTTTACTGTTGAAATTAAGGGTTTCTCTTCTAGATTTTATATTCAGATCAATTGGTTACATAACATTTGGTATCAAAGCCCTCACTTGGGCCAAAAAAGGGAAGATTGTTTTTTCCTTTTTGCAAATATTTTCAAGGGTAAAAGCAGATGACTGGCTTCAGCTTGAATTTTGAAATTTATGTGCATATTTTGAAGGAATAGGTTACAAATATGAGTTCCTCTCGAAAAATATACAGGTTAAAAAAATTGTATAAATCAGAGTCTAGGAAGTGGAGTAATCGTTGATTTAAAATTAGTTGTTTTTGGGTTTTTCGAGGGATGACCACGCGATTTGTAAATCAGATATCTTTTGACAGAGTAATCATATTTCATGCAAACCAATGCCATTAGATGCAATTTGGCTATGGCATTTCATAATTGTGCTCATATTAACCAATTGGAGAAATATAGCCGCAATTATGCCCATTTTAATTTATCCACCTTAAGGAGTTCCATTGAAAAGTAAGTGATTTTCTTTAAAACCCTAGTTCTATTTTAGGGATTTTCAAAGAAAGATGTATTTTACTGTCAAAGATGATGCTCCTAGTATTGAAGAAATAATAGAGTTCTAAAAGTCATTGTGGAAAGGGAATTGGAAATTTTTGTTACCCTATGGTTTCAAGGAAGATGTTGCCATATGGTGGCAACCATTGGACTTTGCTAAGATGATGGCACTTTTTGATGATGCATATGAAAATTACTTTAGATAAGTGGTCTCATGCCAAGAGTAAGGATAAAGAAAATACCAAGGGTTTATTTTCATGAGGCAACTCTATATTACAAGTTCATGGATGTATTCATAAAGAAAAGGCCATTGTTTCTATTAATCCTAGTTGCCATCATAATTTCATCATTATCCATTTGGATAATAGATTGCAACTTCTTGCAGAACATATCCAAAGCACAAAAGTTGAGGGTGAGTGATCTAAATTAGATCAGTATATTATTTGGCAACTATCTCGATGCTTTTAGAGTGGAAAAAAATTAGAGGAATCAACTTGCAAGGTCATTTTAAAGGCAGGGTCCAGTTTGGAAAATTGGGGTTTGAAACATTCTCAAGCCATTTTGAGGCATCAAACGACCTTTTTTGGGTCAAAACTTTACTAGAAATAACTAGGAGCTCGTGATGCTATTCTACACATCGAGACCTTTCTAATGGTGCAAAATCATGTCAATCGGAGCTCATATGCAAAAGTTATGCCTCTCGCAAGTTTACCTACTGTGTTGACCACCATGGTATGAGAGGATGTCACGTTAGCCCCTGTTACTCATGCATATGGGGCTAGGCATGCATTTAATTTCAAGAATATTCTAGAAATTCCAAAACCCTATCACAATTGAGTGTTGAGGAAGTCAAAACCCTACCCCTGGATGGCTATCAGGCTATGTTAAATACTGGGCCACTAGGAGGAGAAGGGGTTCCATTCTATGTTATTGTATTTTGTTCCATAACAGAGCAAAACAACTGGGAGTGGGAAACTAGAGAGCACAATAGAGGGGGTTAATTTTATGTAGCAGCCTACTAGGTCTTAGGTAATTCCATAGAGAGTTCCTTCTCCTTTGTATTTGCATTATTTCCATACCATAGAAAAGAGAGTAGAGCATCCTCACCTTCTAGATGGGTTTTCTCCTATAAGGGTTTCCCAGATCAAATATTTGTATTATTTTGTGGATGGTGTGTGATTGTATTTCCTTGTTCTTTATTTTCCGCATTTTATATATTTCATGCATAAGCATAAAATCAACAACTAAAGATTTTGGAATTTAAAGGAATTTAACCTTCATAGTGTAGATTTCAGTTTTATTTATGAGATATGTTGTGACAAAATTTTCTAGTGGAATATCCATGACAGTTTACATATGAGTGAGAATATTCAAATTTTTAAATGTTTGAAGCTCACCATGAATAAATATGTGTTGCATTTTGATTTTCATGCCATAGATATGAATGATGTGGATGTTATTCTTGGATATCCTTGGGTGGAATCAGTTGGTACAGTTAATTTTAAAGTGCAAAATAAGTTTTTGAAGATTTGGTATAAGCAAAAGAAAAATACATCGCAAGTAATTTCTCTTCCTAAGCTATAAGGGCCCACAAGGACATCTACAAAAGTTCTTGTAGGGAAAATAATTGCAGAATCTGAGGTTGAATCAGAGGTAGAGCCTACAACAACATGTGAATAAAATCCCCAGGAATGACATAAAAAATAAGCCAAGGAGCTCAATGACTCAAACGAACACCATGTTGATTAGTACAAGGAAAAAGAACCAAGAGATAAGGTTGATGTATATGGAGGCAAAAGAACCAAGAGCTAAGGTTGATGTATGACACCAAAAGGAAACTAGTTGATAGGTACATGGAGGCATCACAACAACGCATGGAGATATCATAGTAGCACAACAAGGTGCAATCATAATCTAGATCAAAGTGGCAAGGAAGTAGTTGGTCATGTTACCCCCTAGCCTAGGGGTAACTAAGGAGATTATGTCTTGAGCCCCACAGGTTGCAGACACAGAGTGTCGAGATCCAAATGGACAGAGCATAGCCCCAGAGGGCCCCTCTTTTCGTCGATGCATTCTACACATCACCAGTAGCAACATCCACCACATCGGCCTGGTCTTAGAAGGCAATGGGTCTTGCTCCACGAGGTAATGATTTCAGGTATCATGGTACGTATCACTCTAATATTTGAAGCATTTGAATATGTTGTAATGGAGCTTTCTTGATTCCGAAACATTTGCTTGGAATTTATGCTCTTTGCTTTATTTAAACTTGGGGAACTTGTCATTGTGTCCTATTAAGTTGATTGCCCTTAGGAATAGGTTTCTACTGGGTGGTTCCTTAAAGAGTCGTCATCCATTCCTTACCATACATGTCACCTTCCATGTTTCATCCCCTCCACCTCCTCACCTTTTGGGATCTTCGGGTGTATTGATCCAATAAGGGATTGTACCCTACCTCATGGGAAGAGGGGGTTGAAGGCTCATAGGGTAAAATTAGCAGGGAAAAGACAAAATCCTATCATTCACCTTTGAGATGCTTCGCCCAAGGATCCCTGAGAAAGCATTGAAATGCTTCTCCACAATAAATAGGGGCCCTCCAAAAATAATCACTCTGGGTGTTAGTTGGGGGATAGGAGGTCTCATCATGAGCCATCCTATCATGATCATGGGCGCTTGGTAGTATGACATTACCATCATCTGGTCACCAAAACATGGTAGTTGATTCAGGTGGATATTGGTGGCCACCCACATGTTCCATATTCCAACTGGCTTATTTTGGAAGTTTTCATGTCAGTACATCTTTATGTACTTCTAAGGCCGTTTTGGGGATCTAAATAATGTTTTCTTGGCTTTCCATATTTAAATGGTATATGGAGTTAGAGTTTGATGGCATAATGTGTAGTTCTTGAAAAGACCTTTCCAACAAGATATAACACACCTAAAACAAAGATCATATGCAAAAGTTACGACCCCGGGAAGTTAATGTACTAACTTACCCAAATGGGGCCCACATGACTTTTGGTGCTTCATCTCCTAGGGTTAGGTTTTTGGATGTATAGGGTTTTGGCATTCATGTTTATCATAAAAATACCTTCAGAGCCTCATTGTAATCATCTTCTTGTGAATGAGTGTAGCTGTCACATCTCTTCTCAAAGATAAAGTTGCCACCATTCTAGCGAGTCTTGCACTCTGTATTTTTACAGTCTTTGTACATTTCTTTCATTAATAGAAATCATGTATTGTTATATCTCTCTGTTTCTGGAAATTTCTATGAGTATTTCATTGTAATATCTCTGCTTTCATTTCATTCCAAAAATAATCTGAATCAGTGGTATCAGAGCAGGCTGCTCTTGATCGTTTTTCAGTGCATGTCCCCGACGAGGTCCGAGTATAGCCAGTTGGGTCTCGAGCTTGTCTCTCTTGAGGAAAATTTCTCTCGCACGCCCAATAAACCCTCGATGGCAGAAAAAAAGAAAACGATGGAGCAAAAGATTCTATTAACCTATTGCTTGAGAAATCTCTCGCGCGATAGAAGGATGAAATGATGGAGAATCTTTCCCACATCCTTCAACGCCTATTGATAGAAATAGACACATCTTCATCCAGCGACCACTTTGGAGGAACCTCTCCCTTCAAGGTACAAGTTAATTTTGATATTCTCGAATTTGAAGGTCAGATAGATGCGCGTGCTTTAGAAAAATGGTTAAATCTTCTAGAAGGTTTTTTCTCTGTTCACAATTTTTTCGACAGGAAAAAGATCACCTTCACACTCCTCAAGGCTCTCCCCCATGTCAAACATTGGTGGGAAACTTTCTGGGAGAAAAGTTCCATAGAGAAATCTGGAATATATGGGGTTGAGCCCACTTGGGATTTTTTTGTGGATGTGGTCAAGGAAAATTACTACCCCGTTGATAACTATGAAGACCAATAATGAGATGGACCACACTACGGAAAGAGAAGAGCCAAACAGTGCCAAATTTCACAAATACTTTCCATACCTTGCGCACCAAGTTGGGTATCAAAGACTCTGAGCGACATTTGGTTCTGAAATACCGTTGGTCTCTACATAGGTACATCCAAACCAAAATGGATTTCCTAAACATCTCATCATTGGGAGTTTCCCATCGATATGCTGTCAAAATTGAGCAGAAATTTAGGCACCAGAACAAATGGGAGTTCGGGTCTGAAAATTCGCAACAACCTAATCATGGTAAAGATGACCGTAAACAATAGCCTCCTGACAACCAGTCCAAGACACAAGAAAATAAGAGTAAAGGAAATACAAATAATGACACTGGGAAGTGGTGCGACTTCCAAAAAATCCCCTAGCACAACACCGATGAATGTCGCTCGAAAAAATCATTAGTGGCCGAGGTAAAAGACAATGAGTCAAACCCTGATTTAGAATATGATCCAGAAAATATTGAAAATAGACATATCATCAATGCAGACCCCACTGCTACTGTCGCGACCGCAACGATTCATCCAGAAGAACCAGTAGATCCTGAAGAGGGGGAGTGCCTCTTCCATTCACAGATGTGGGTGAAGGGGACCCCGTTGCATTTCATTGTTGATAGTGGCAGCCAGAAGAACCTCATCTCAGTTGAGGTCGTCAAATAGTTGGGGTTATCGACAAAAACACACCCACAACCATACAACATCAGGTGGATTCACCAGGGAAGAGATATGTATGTCAGCCAGAAGTGTCGCATGTCCTATGGAATCCAACCCTTCAAGGATGAGGTAGTGTGTGATGTTTCCCCTCTTGATGTCTGTGATGTTGTTTTGGGCCAACCATATATGTGGAAACGTCATGTTGTTTATGAGTCCCGACCTCTTAGTGTCATTATTACTATGAGGGGTTATCTCTACTGGATACCATAGGTAGTTTCGACTACTGTTCCACCAAAATAGTGCCGCAAGGTAATCTCTCATACTGCAAAATTCATCCTCTTCACAGTTTGTTCAAAGGATGTACAGAAGGACACTACAACCACTGCAACCTCAACACCTTCTATCCAGCAAGAGCATATTGTAGAAGAGAAAGTAGGCATTTTTTATTCACCTATAATGGTGCCTACACAATTCCTTTTCAAGCCCAGAGACAACAGCTTGGTGGAATAGATTCAACCCCACCAACAACAGGTTCATGGCAGCCTTCCACAGACCAAGCAACGCAACTTCTCCAACAAGGCACACAACTCACCAAGATTTAGGTTTAGAAAACACTTTCCCCTCTTCCCCGGACACTCAACACAACATAGACCATTTCTTCCTAAGAGGGGAGGATTGATCCAGGTGGATATTGGTGGCCACCCACCTTATCCATATTCCAACTGACTTATTTTGGAAGTTTTCATGTTAGTACATCTTTTTGTACTTCGAGGGTCGTTTTGGGGATATAAACAATGTTTTCTTGGCTTGCTACAGTCAAACTATAGATAGATTCAAAGTTTGATTAAATAATGCTTATTTCTCGAAAATACCTTTCCAACAGGCTATCACACGCCTAAAACGAAGATCGTATGCAAAAGTTACGACCCTAGGAAGTTAATGTACTAACTTACCCAAACGGGGCCCACATGACTTTTGGCGCTTCATCTCCTAGGGTTAGGTTTTTGGATGTTTAGGGTTTTGGAATTCAAGTTTATCATAAAATGCCTTCAGAGCCTCATTGTAATTGTCTTCTTGCGAATGAGCATAGTTGTCACATCTCTTCTCAGAGATAAAGCTACCACCATTCTAGGAAGTCTTGCACTCTGTATTTTTACAATCTCTGTACATTTCTTTCATTAATAGAAATCATGTATTGTTGTATCTCTCTGTTTCTAGCAATTTTTATGAGTATTTCATTTAATATCTCTGCTTTCATTTTGTTTTGAAAATAATCCGGATCAGTAGTGGCTCTCAGTTGCATGATTGAGGGAAATGGGGTCTCATCACGAGTCAACCTTCTCATTTCTGCAAAGTATTTCTGAATGACATTACCATACCTGGACACCAAGCTAGGACAATGGCCTCCACCTAGTTCCTTGAAACATAAAAGGATAAAAAGGATTAAGAAAATGGCAATAAGTGGGATTGGAAAGATTTGCATCATGGACAAAGGACCGCTCACCCTCTACAAAGGCACCCATAGGTAAGACAATACAAACCCTTGTATGTCTTGAACCCCATGCCAAAGAAGTTTACCCCACATCATATCACATGCACACATGACTAGGATTGGTTCCACCTAGGAAACACCCTAAACCTCGGGGTTATTGACCCAATAAGACATATTAAGACCATTTCCAAACCTAAATTTGTCAAGTTGTATAATGTCTTTGAGCATTTGTTTGGGTTAGGGTAGTTTGATGCACATGTTTGAATGCTTTGATTGTTAGATGTGATTTACTTGGCATGATACTTGTGACTTATGGACCCCTGGAGGGCGTACTTGTTGTCTTTGTCGAACTTTACCAGATGGACAGGTATTCATGAGGAGATGATCAGTTCAAACCTTCACGAGGACTTGAATCCCAAGGATGGATGCAGAGACCCCAGGCTTGGGGCAAGACAATGACGACCGGTTTGCATAATGAAGGAAGAAGATGTTGCCTTTGGAGGCACCTTGGCAGGCCTAGACGATGAGGGGCCACCCTTTCCCACCTGGACGTTGGCTTTGGAGACCTTGGACATCACCCTAGTAGCCCCATGACATCACCCAGGGCTAGGGTTTGACATTGAGAGATGTTGGGTTGCAGTTTTGGAACGTGTGGCATGGAGGAGGGCCTTTGGAGGCCCAAAATTTTGCTAGATGACCTCAACGTCTCATGGAGGAGGCCTAATGTCACCCTAGGAAGGATGACATCACCCTCTTTAGGGTTTTATTTTGTGAAAAATAATTTAATTTTAAATTTTAAGAGCCAAATTGACATGTAGGCTCTGTTTTGTGGAAAGACACAACTTTTGGGCAAATTGGCAAGGATTTCCCATATAAATATGGCTCGCTAATTTCATTTTTTCAACACAACTCACCTCTCACAAGAGGGGGACTGAAATTGGCACTCCTTTTGGGGTAATTGGCTGAAATTTTGAGTCACACTTGCTTGGAGACTTGTTTGGATGCATTTTGGATCATTTCTTAGTGGAATTTTGGCAAATCTAGGGTTTTTATGCTTGATTATTCTTGGTGAAGCAAGTAAATTTGGAATTTTTAATTCATGATAAATGTTTATGGTATGTTTACTTGTTCATATTTAAGATTATGAAATTGCTTGCTTGAAAACCCTAGGAGTAAGAAACATAAGGTGCTTCTTTCTTGCTCTTTGTTTTGTTAGTCTTGCCTGAGAAGATCTTGTCTAGACAAACTTCTAGAGCCCTAAAGTGCTAGCACTTTAGAAGCTTTGTCTAGTTCTTATTGCATTAAATATATTTCAAGAGTCTAAGGAAAGGGCCTAGAAGTGCCTACACCCTAGTTGAACCTTCTCTTAAGGGCTTGGTACTTGAGGACTTAAGGTGCTACTCCTCAAGCTTCCACCTTTTTATCTCTTAGACAAGTATAATCATTGTTATTTCTCCAAGTTACTATGCTGATATAATTGACCCCATAAACCCTAAAAGGAACTAGTTCTCACTTCTTTTTGTTGGAAGATTGATCAAACACTCAAACCTCATTCTCTCAAACCTATGCTAACTAAGTATAACCTAACTTAGCCTAGATATCTAACTTTCTTCTTGTTGTTATAAATGTTTGCTACAACCATCTAACTACAACAAATTTTCAGCATACACTAAGCTAACTCATAGCTAACTTACTCAGAACTTGCTTGTGACAATTGCTAAGGAATCCACTTGAGATATGTTCAATTTTCACTGTCTTTTCTAGCAATCCTGAGCACTAATTATCGTGGTTGTTACAATTTACTTTTGGTTGTTATAAACCGTCATCTAATTGTATTTTTTCTTCAGCCATCATATAATTGCATTGTCTATCGTATTTTGAGGCTTTACTATCATTTTTGTACATGAAATTGCCATATATATGGTTTGTTGTTCTTGTTCCGGGCAGGTACACAAATTACAATTCTTTGCCTCAATTTCTCAAACGTAGACTTTGTTGACTTTGGTGACTAGTGAGAGGGGGGGTATTTCTTGACATAACCTTAGCCTACCCATCCCTTTAGGCCACCTGGGACACCTCCCCTGGGGTAGACCTCTTTCAACTCCTAAAACGTGGGGATATCCTATTGAGGTGACAATGATAGGAAATCTTGTTGTTACACCAATCTTCCTCACCTGCCTTGGCCTTTGGGAAAGTACAGATTGTGCGATAACAATCCCCATATTCACAATTCACTAGGATGGACGGATGGCCATGCTTGGTACCAACTGGATCCATTACTTAGCCAATCATATTGTATGGTTTCTTCCCATGTTTCGAGGATGAAACATGCGAAGGGGGGTGGAATCTAGTATACTTAGGTGATAATATGTGGTACTTTGGGAGGTACCCAAGGGGAATAATAATAGTTAGGTGCTTATGTATTGTTATGTATGGAGGCCATTTCTAGTAAATAAGGCCCATGTAGTAGTGTGAAAATAATAAATGTAAGAAGGCTTACTAGAAGGTTCCACCTACTAGAAAGTTCCTTCTCTAGAATGTTCCTAGGAGGTAGATAGTACCATATAAATAAGTGTGAGCAATGTAATGGAATATGATGAAGAATATTGTATATTGTAATTGTAGCAAGCAAGTATTGCTTGGGAGTGCTTTCCTTCCTTAAGAAATAATATGTGGTGTTACCCTACCTTAAGGGTTTTCTCTACATTATTGTGTTCATTCTTGTCTGTGAATTATTTGCTTTACTATTAAAATTAAGGGTTTATCTTCTAGATTTTATAATCAGATCCATTAAGTGTATAACATTTGGTATCATAGCCCTTTCTTGGGCCAAAAAGGGAAGATTTGTTTTTTCCTTTTTACAATTATTTTCAAGGGTAAAAGTGGATGATGACCTTCAGCTTGAATTTTTAAACTTATGTACATATTTTGAAGGAATATGTTATAGATATCATTTCCTCTCGAAAAAAATATCCAGATTAAAAAAAAAAATTGTTGTAATCGAAGTATGGGAAGTAGAGTTATCGTTGATTTAAAATCAGTTGTTTTAGAGTTTTTCTGGGGGTGACCACACAATTTGTAGATCAAAAATATTTTGACAGAGTAATCAAATTCCAATCAAACCAATTCCATTAGATGCAATGTGCTATGGCATTTCATAATTGTTGTCATATTAACCAATCAGAGAAATATAGCCACAATTATGCCCATTTTAATTTAGCCACCTCAAGGAGGTGCATTGAAAAGTAAGTGATTTTATTTAAAACCCTAGTTCTATTTTGAGAGTTTTCAAGGGGAGATGTATTTTGCTGTCAAATATTATGCTCCTAGTATCGAAGTATCAATAGAGTTTGAAAAGTAATTGTGGAAAGGGAATTAAAAACTTTTTTTATCCTATGGTTTCAAAGAAGATACTGCCATATGGTGGCAATCATTGGACTTTGCTAAGATCATGGCACTTTTTGATGATGCATATGAAAAGTTACTTTAGACAAGCGTTCTCATGCCAAGAGTAAGGATAAAGAAAGCACCAAGGGTTTATTTTCATGAGGCAACTCTACATTACAAGTTCATGGATGTATTCATAATGAAAAGGTCTTTGTTTCTATTAATCCTAGTTGCCATCGTAATTTCATCAATGTCCATTTGGCTCATAGATTGCAAGTTCTTGCAGGACATATCCAAAGAAAAGAATTTAGGGTTGAGTGATCTGAATTAGATCGTTATATTATTTGGCATCTATCTCAATGCTTTTAGAGTGGAAAAACATTAGAGGAATAAACATGCAAGGTCATTTTAATGGCCAGTCCCAGTTCGAAAATTTGGGGTTTGAAACATTTTGGAGCCATTTTGAGGCATCAAACGACATTTTTTGGGGTCA
The DNA here is from genome assembly GCA_009831015.1 of Picea engelmannii. NCBI lineage: Eukaryota > Viridiplantae > Streptophyta > Pinopsida > Pinales > Pinaceae > Picea > Picea engelmannii. The sequence goes on from ML823379.1 coordinate 98,833, forward strand.
AAACTTTCCTAGCAATAACTAGGACCTCGTTATGTTATTCTACACATCAAGACGTTTCCAATGGTGCAAAATCACGTCAATCGGAGCTCGTATGCAAAAGTTATGCCTCCCTCAAGTTGACCTACCGTGTTGACCACCATGGTATGAGAGGATCCCACGTCAGCCCCTGTTACTCGTGCATATGGGGCTAGACACGTATGCAATTTCTAGAATATTCTTTAAGTTCCAAAACCCTATCACAATTGAGGGTTGATGAAGTCAAAACCCTACCCCTAGATGGCTATTGGGCTATGTTAAATACTGGGCCACTAGGAGGAGAAGGGGTTCCATTATGTTTTATTTTATTTTGTTCCATAGAAGAGAAGAACAACTCGAAGTGGGAAATTAGAGAGAAAAATAGAGGGGGTTAATGCTATGTAGCAACCTAATAGGTCTCAGCTAACTCCATAGATATTTCCTTCTCTTTTGTACTTGCATTATTTCCATACTAGAGAAAAGAGATTAGAACAACCTCACCTTTTGAATGGGTTTTCTCCTGTAAGGGTTTCCCAGAGCAAATCTTTGTATTATTTTGTGGATGGTGTGTGATTGCATTTCCTTGTTCTCTATTTTCTGCATTTTATCTATTTCATGCAAAAGTAGAAAATCATCAACTAAAGATTCTGGAATATAAAGGAATTTAACCTTCATAGTGTAGACTTCAGTTTTATTTATGAGATCTGTTGCGACATTTTTTTCTAGTGGAATATCCACGACAGTTTACAGATAAGTGAGAATATTGAAATTTTTAAATGATTGAAGTTCACCTTGTACAATTATGTGTTGCATTCTGATTTTCATGCCATTCCTAAACTACAAGGGCCCACAAGGGCATCTAAATAAGTTATTGTAGGGAAAATAATTGCAGAATATGAGGTTGAATAAGAGGTAGAGCCTACAACAACATATGAAGAAAATCCCTAGGAATGACATAAAAAAAAAGCCAAGGAGCTCAATGACTCAAAGGAACACCATGTTGATGAGTACAAGCAAAAAGAACCAAGAGCTAAGGTCGATGTATATCACTAGCCAAACCAACTAGAAAAACAAAAAGTCATCAAGAAAAGGGCGTGAGCATCAACAAACTTATTATGGACCAACTTGACACTAGAAAGAAACCAATTGAAAGGTACATGGAGGCATCACAACAAAGCATGGATATATCATAGTAGCACAACAAGTCATAGTCAGATTCTATATCAAAGTGGAAAGGAAGTAGTTGGTCCCCATATTCACATTTCACTAGGTTGGACGACTGCTCATGCTTGGTACCAACTGGCTCCATTACTTAGTCAGTCATATTGTATGGTTTCTTCCCATGTTTCAAGGATGAAACATGAGAAGGGGGGTGAAATGTAGTATACATAAGCAATAATATGGGGTACCTAGGGAGGTACCGAAGGGGAATAATAATAGTTAGGTACTTATGTATTGTTATGTATGGAGGCCATTTCTAGTAAATAAGGCCCATGTAGTAGTGTGAAAATAATAAATGTAAGAAGGCTTATTAGAAGTTTCCACCTACTAGAAAGTTCCTTCCCTAGAATGTTCCTAGGAGGTAGATAGTACTATATAAATAAGTGTGAGCAATGTAATGGAGTATGATGAAGAATATTGTAATTTTAGCAAGCAAGTATTGCTTGGGAGTGTTTTCCTTAAGAAATAATTCATGGTGTTACCCTACCTCAAGGTTTTTCTCTACATTATTGTGTTCATTCTTGTGTGTGAATGATTTGGTTTACTATTAAAATTAAGGGTTTCTCTGCTAGAATTTATATTCAAATCCATTGAGTGCATAACATTTGGTATCATATCCCTTTCTTGGGACAAAAAGGGAAGATGTTTTTTTTCCCTTTTTGCGGATATTTTCAAGGGTAAAAGCGGACAACGACCTTCAACTTGAATTTTTAAACTTACGTGCATATTTTGGAGGAGCATTTTACATATATGAGTTCCTCTTGAAAAAAATATCCAGGTTAAAAAAAATCCTCTGAATCGGAGTCTGGGAAATGGAGTTATTGTTGATTTAAAATCAGTTGTTTTAGGGTTTTTCTGGGGACAACCGCACAATTTGTAGATCGAACATATTTTGACATAGTAATCAGATTCCAATCAAATCAATGCCATTAGAAGCAATGTGGCGATGACATTTCATAATTGTGGTCATAATAACCAATGAGAGAAATACAGCCACGATTATGCCCATTTTAATTTAACCACCTCAAGGAGCTCCATTGAAAAGTAAGTGATTTTCCTTAAAACCCTAGTTCTATTTTGGGTTTTTTCAAGGAGAGAAGTATTTTACTGTCAAAGATGATGGTCCTAGTATTGAAGAATACATAGAGTTGGAAAATTCATTGTCGAAAGGGAATTGGAAATTTTTGTTACCTTGTAGTTTCAAAGAAGATGTTTCCATATGGTGGCAATCATTGGACTTTGCTAAGATGATGGGAATTTATGATGATGTATATGAAAATTTACTTTTAGACAAGTGGTCTCATGCCAAGAGTAAGGATAAATAAAGCACCAAGGGTTTATTTTCATGTGGCAACTCTAGATTACAAGTTCATGGGAATATTCATAAAGAAAAGGTCATTGTTTCTATTAATCCTAGTTGCCATCATAATTTCATCAATGTTCATTTGGTTAATAGATTCCAAGTTCCTGCAAAACATATCTAAAGCACAAAAGTTGAGGGTGAGACTATTCAAGTTTTTAAATATTTGAAGCTCACTGTGGATAAATATATGATGCATTCTTATTTTCATGCCATAGATGTGAATGTTGTGAATGCTATTCTTATATATCCTTGGGTGAAATCAGATGGTACAATTAATTTTAATGTGCAAAATAAGTTTTTAAATATTTGGTATAAGCAAAATAAAGAAAAATACATTGTTGGTTATTTCTCTTCCTAAGCTAGAAGGGCCCACATGGGCATCTAAAGAAGTTCTTGTAGGGAAAATAATTGCATAATCTTAGGTTGAATTAGAGGTAGATCCTTCAACAACATATGAATAAAACCCCTTGGAATGACATAAAAAAGAAGCCAAGAAGCTCAATGACTCAAAGGAACACCATGTTGATGAGTACAAGCAAAAAGAACCAAGATCTAAGGTTGATGTATCTCACCACCCAAACCATATGGAAAAACAAAAGTCATGAAGAAAAGGGCGTGAACATCAACAAACTTGTTATGGACCAACATGACACTAGAAAGGAAACTAGTTGAGAGATGCATGGAGACATCACAACCACACATGGAGATATCATAGTAGAACAACAAGGAGTAGTGAGATTATAGTTCAAAGTAGCAAAAAAGTAGTTGGACCCCATGTTCACATTTCACTAGGATGGATGGATACTCATGCTTGGTACCAGCTGGCTACATTACTTAGCCAATCATATTGTATGGTTTCTTCCCATGTTTCAAGGATGAAACATGTGAGGTGGAATGGAATGTAGTATACCTAAGGGGTAATATGGGGTACCTAGGGATGTACCCAAGGGGAATAATAGTCATTAGGTTCTTATGTATTGTTATGTATGGAGGCCATTTCTAGTAAATAAGGCTCATTTAGTAGTGTGAAAACAAAAAATGTTAGAAGGCTTATTAGAAGGTTTCTTGTACTAGAAAGTTCCTTCTCTAGAATGTTCCTAGGAGGTAGATAATACTATATAAAGAAGTCTAAGAAATGTAATGAAGTATGGTGAAGAATATTGTAATTGTAGTAAGAAATTATTGTTTGGGAGTGCTTTCCTTTCTTCAGGAATAATTCACGATGTTACCCTACCTCAACGGTTTTCTCTACATTATTGTGTTCAATCTCGTGTGTGAGTGATTTTGTTTACTGTTGAATTAAGGGTTTCTCTTCTATATTTTATATTCAAATCTATTGAGTACATAACAGATTAGGAAATCTCCATATTCCGACCTCTAGTATTCAAGTTCCCTCCACTTTAATAGGAAAATTACCATCTTTTATGGGCTTGAAATATTTTGTTTGATGATGAAATTTTGAAAACTTGGCTTAAACAAGATCAAAGTAGTTACAATGTTGGGTTTTGATTTGTAGGAGTAATGGTCATATTATAACACTGGACTGGTTCAAAGTAAATAAATTTGTATGTCACTTAAATAAATGAGTAGTTTGATAAGTGTGTGAGGTATTAAGTTGAAAATGAAATAAATGGACTTCTCAACTCTATATTTATTGTACTTTTAGGGGATTTTGAATTTCTTCTCTCAATATAAGCTCTCTTAGTTTTGATTTATGTAAGAAATATATAGCTTGTATCTGTCTTATGCACTAGTATGCGATACTCATCACCATATAAGTTGGTCACATAATATTGTCACATATACTCATTGGTGTGGGTCCTAGTGGGTGAGGGGATAAGTGGACACGAGAACAATTGTACATGTGTATACCATGATTTATAACTCCAAGTTTCATGAGTGTTTAACGAGGTAGTAGAGGTAGGAAGTCATATGATGACTTCACATATCATTGAGGTGTGTGTATATAAGTCAAGTGTTTGTGTGCATAAGGTGCCATGAGTTGGATGTGATTGTTATTAGCTTAATTAGGTATATGATTATATGATTTAGATATTTTCTCAATCAAGATGAGTTTAGGTGTAACTATTTTAGGATTATTTCTTAAAATATATAAAATATTATTTTAGGGACGAGTAATTTAGATATTCTCTAAAGCATTGGTTCTCATCAAATAGTGGTTTGTTCCTATCATGAGTGTGTGATTGGGATTATCTCTCAATGTGTCTCTTTGTTTAGAAAGTAGTGTTGACACGAGCCTTTGACACTTGTCAATGCATATGGGTTTGTTGATATAAAACCCTCAATGCATAGTTTCCACCCTCTATTAGCAAACCCTCCACTTTGTAGACCTTCAAGTGTTTATGGATGAAGAATATTTAATGTGGAGTAGTGGGTGTAGAAGAATCAGTTTAATCTTTCTTTTGTTTTCTCGCTGCTTTGAAAATACAAGAGTGGAAAAAATGAGAATGAAGAGGTTGTCAACAATTGATAACAACTCATGGAAGATATGATTTAAAAGAAATCATTGCTATCTTCACTTTTAATGGAGGCCAACCTATGCATTTTGAACTAGCAAGAGATACAAAAACAACAAAGTGTCAAGAGAGAGGATAAAAAAAGAAACCAATTTGTGGCTTGAAAAAATTCATTGCAAGAGCAAGGGAGGATTTCCAAGGTAATGAAAACAACCCAAGGAATGATTTCCCAATTTCAATGGGTGGCATTATGTCATGGACTTGAGAGTCTTGATTGAAAATTTTCTTTTCATCATCTCTAGTCATGCGACATTGCCTTACTTTAGCCAAAGTGGCTTGACAAACATGCGTTTGCTACAACCAGACTATACCTCTTCACTTAAGGTCTGCCCATAACTTCACCTTAAGTTACAATGTGTTATATGCATAACTAAGTCCAACACAACTAAATTCACCCAACAATAGGCACACATCCAACTACAACCTTAAAACATCCAAGCAATACTTATACTTAGCTAATATTTCAATACTTAGCCAACATAAAGAGAAGCAATGAACATAACGCTCATCCACTACTACATATGGGCGGAAAAACCAACGTCGTACTCCTACAATGTCGATAAAATTGGCCATATTGTCGGATTTTACTTTCATTTTTTGTAATTTTTTTTTAAAAGCCTCCACGTTCGTTGCATATCCAACGGTTGACTAGGTCAATTATCATCGGATATCCGACGGTTGACCAGGTCAATGATCTAAGTATCTACGTTTGACGAAGTCAATAGGTTTGTCTATTAAGCAAAGTCTCTCTCATCAACAATTGTCGAAAGTCCGACGAAAAAGTGATATATAATTTAAAATTTTTGAAATATTAAAGATGTTCGTTGTTGTTGTTATACTAGCGACGGTTTGTAGAGGTTATAAGGGATATTTTTAGGTCAGAAAACAACAAAAAATTATTTTGTTAATTACATTACAAATAGTTAAACTACCGAGGGTGATTTTTGAAGATAACCACCACTAAAAGTTTGGCAAGGAAAAATGTCACATAACATTCCTCCAGGAGGACAAGCCCGAGATTTGAGATCTACATTGGTAGAGGCTTTGGGTGATCGAAAATGTTATTACCCTTCTAAAAAATGTAGGGGCTATGATAGAAGGAAAATTTTAATAAAAACAACTAAAAAACATTGTAGAGAGTTTGGACACCTTGAAAGAAGACATGGATATCGTTCCTTGGTAAGTTATTCATTATATGTCTTTATATTGCAGATTGTTTTTGTAAACGTTTATATGTTAAATGTAGAATAAAAATAATATGTTCTATTTTCTTTATGGATATATATAATTTCTATGTACACAACAAATTGAGAGTAAGTTAAGAAGAGAAGAAGTAGACATAAGATGTAGATTTTAATTATGGTTTAGGGTATGGTTTAGTGGTTAAAGGTTTAGGGGTACATGGTGTAAGGGGTTAGGGGTTAAGATTTTAGAGGATTAAGGGTTAATAAGGTCATATTAGGGCTGAGTGGTTAAGGGGTTAGGGGTTAATAGGTTAGGGTTTAAGGTAGATTTAGGGGGTTTAGGTCTTAGGGGATTTAAAGGTTAATGGGGTTTTAGGGAGTAAGGGTTAGGGATTAAGGGTTTAGGTCAGGTTAGGGGTTAATAGTTTAGGGGCTTATGCTACTGTTCAATACGAGATTTATTATTGGTTTTGTTGACAAGTATTGATGCTCTGTTTTAGAAGTATTTGCAAAGTTGTTAATTCCTCTTTTGATATTGGTGTCGACGCTCTGTTTGAGAAGTATTTGCAGAGTTGCCAATTCCTCTTTTGATATTGGTAATTGTTTCCTTTTTAAAAGTTTTGAAGATTAGTTCCATTTCCTAGTAACGCCATCATTTAAAAAAAACAAAAATCACTAATGGAAAGTGGATATGACACACTAGTTGAATGTCGTATTTGTCAGGAAGAGGACAATAAAGGAAATATGGAGATTCCCTATTCATGTTTTGGCACCTTGAAGATACGGGGTTGAGAGTGATAGATAAGGGTGGTTTATGTTTTGTCAGGGTTGACGGGGGATAGATAAGAATATGACCATATGATTCACCATATGATATTGTTCAATATGAGAGTTAATATTGGTTGTGTTGATAAGTACCGACGCTGGCCTGTTTGAGAAGTATTTGTAGAGTTGCTAATTCTTCTTTTGATATTGGTATCGATGCTCTATTTGAGAAGTATTTGCAGAGTCGCTAATTTATTTTTAAAAGTTTTGAAGAATAGTTCATGTTCCTAGTAACGTCGTCATTTTGTTTTTTAAACATAAATCACTAATGAAAAGTGGAGATACCACATTGGCTGAATGTCGTATTTGTCAAGAAGAGGATAGTAAAGGAAATATGGAGATTCCTTGTTCCTATTCTGGCACCTTGAAGGTACAGGGTTGAGGGGGATAGATACGAGTGGTTTACATTTTGTCATCTTTGCCGAATGAATGGTTTATGGGTGTCGAGTATGTATTTTATCATTAATTTGTTGATCCAAAACATGTGTTTTTTAGCTCCACAATATGCTCACCTGAAATGCATCGAGCGTTGGTCCGAACAAAAAGGAGATTTCATACGTGAATTGTGCTATCAGGTTTCATGACTTTTAATTGGATATTTTTGTATTAATCAACATTATAACATGTATATATATTCTTGTTATCATTATTATCCCCCATTAATATTTTGAATTGGCAATGCAATCATAATTATTTTTTCCTTCATCCAATTTGGTCTTAGAGTTTAAAAAAGTAGCATAAGGATAAAGGTTTTAGAGAGTAGGGGTTAGAGGTTTAGGGTTAGGCCGGGTTAGGAGTTAATAGTTTAGGGGCTTAGAGGGTAAGGGGTTATTGGTTAAGGGTTTAGGGTTGAAGGGTTTAGGGGTTACGGGCATAGGGGTTATGGGTTTAAGGGCTTAGGGGGAATTGGGGTTAAGGTGTTAAGGATTAGGGGGATAGGGTTTGAGGGGTTAAGGGGTAGGGATTAAAGGGTTAGGGGTTAATGGTTTAGAGTTTAGGGGTGGGTTAAGGGAATTAGGGATCAAAGGGCTATATAAGCTCTCAACTCCTTATAAACCGTGGTCTCCAAGTTGTGGTAAAGTTGCCATTGACTTAAAAATCATGGTCACCAAATGAAATCGAGGAAAAATATGACAGAACGATGAAGGAAAAATAAGAATAGGTTGTTTTTGTTGGTTGTGACTATATATCTCACAAAATGTCTCTCTTTCTACATCTCAAGAAAAGTAACATTTTTCCTATGTTTTTTTCAACATATTCATAAACATCTTGATAAATTGCATAAGCTTCATCATTGATTTGTTGTCTTTGTTTCTCACTCTCACCTAAAGTGATTGCTCCATATAGAATGCCAACTCCTAAGTACCCCTAACTCGAAATAAGAATAGGTTGTTTTTGCTTGTTGTGACTATATATATGAATATGATTCACCATATGCTACTATTAAATACATGAGTTAATATTGATTGCATTGACAAGTATTGATGCTCTTTTTGAGAAGTATTTGTAGAGTTTCTAATTCCTCTTTTGATATTGGTACCAACACTCTGTTTGAGAAGTATTTGCAGAGTTCCTAATTCTTTTTTAAAAGTTTTGAAGATCAGTTCCAATTCCTAGTAACGTTGTCATTTTAAAAAAAACATAAATCACTAATGGAAAGTGGAGATACCACACTGGCTGAATGTCACATTTGTCAGGAAGAGGATAGTAAAGGAAATATGGAGATTCCTTGTTCATGTTCTGGCACCTTGAAGGTGCGGGGTTAAGGGGGATAGATAAGGGTGGTTTATATTTTATCAGCGTTGAGGGGAGATAGATAAGAATATGACATAATGATGACTATATATATATATATATATATATATATATATATATATATATCACAAAGTGTCTCTCTTTCTACATCTCAAGAAAGGTAACATTTTTCCTATATTTTTTCAACATATTCATAAACATCTTGATAAATTGCACAAGCTTCATCATTGATTTGTTGTTTTTGTTTCTCGCTCTCACCTAAGTTGTATTTGTCTTTGTCTTTGCCTTTGTTGTCTTTGTTTTCCTATATTATGTTTGTAAACGTTTGTATCATTTTAATATTTGTTATATACACTAATATAACTTGATTGTTTGTAATTATAAAGGAACAATGCCCTAGGGAACTGCCCGTGCAGGAAGACGTGGTTTCACAAGCGCATGTTCAGGAACATGGAGCGAATATCGAAGATCAAGTTAACGATCCAATGGAAGAAGATGATGATGCTAATAACATAGTTGAAGAAGATGGGACAAATATATTGATCTATGAGACATTTAATAATGCTAGAATGGATAATGATGACAACCAACTTGATAGTGTTTTTGATATACCTGTACTTGAGAAGGCAAGTCAACCTCTTTATGAAGGCTCCAAAACAAGTCTTCTCTTTGCTATATTACTGTTGGTGAACTTAAAAGTTATGGATGGTTTTTCAGACACTTGTGTCACATAGCTCCTAAGGATCTAATATATTTTATCACATTTAGTACATGATGATAAAGGTTTTCTTTTTTCATATATTGTTATTGTTAGTTGATTATCTGTAAAATTTGGATGCAATATGTATGATTAATATTCTTTACATTAACCAATATTGATTTTTTATGTTGTAGATTGTTAGGTGAATTTCGATTACCACCGTCAAATGTTTTATGTTGCACATACCAAGATTTACATGCCATTATGAAAGATATTGGAATGTAGTATCAAGCTATTCATGCATGTCCTGATGATTATATTCTATATTATGGAGAACATGCATCGAAAGAAGAATGCCTGAAATGTAAAATTAGTAGATACCGAATCGATCAAGTAACAAAATAGGTGCCTCACAAGGTTCTTCATTATATTCCCATAATTTCATGTTTGCGACGATTGTTAAGGTGCAAAAGCATAGCACGGTTTATGGATTACCATGCAAAGAACGTAAGTAAAGATGATGTTCTCTGAATGCTTACGAATGGGTCTGCATTTAAGAAGATAGAGGAAATATGGCCACATTTTAAAGATGAACCTTGTAATATTAGGCTTTCATTTGTAGTTGATGGTGTCAATCCATTTGGAGAGCTCAGATCTACTTATTCGGTGTGGCCTGTTTCTATTATCAACATTAACATTCCTCCATGGATGTCAATAAAGAGGGAGAACATAATGTTGGAAATGGTTGTTCCAGGTATTTGTTTATAATATTTTTTTTAACACGGTAACATCTCATTTGTCTTGTTTGTTTCATAATTATGTCTTATATTTTTTTGTTTACTCATATATGTTCAATTATGTCTTATAATTATGTTTGATATTTTTTTATTTACTCTTATATGTAGTAATTGTGTAATGTATGTTCAATCAATTAGGTAAGTACCAAGTCAAAGATATGAATGTATATATCAAGCCGCTTATTGACAAGTTACTAGAGTTATGGAAGGGCATATGTATGTATGATATCTCTAGACTAGTAGGTTCCCAAAGGGAATTTAAATTCCATGCAATGCTTGTATGGTCATGATGCCCCAAGGCTAACACATTTATGTGGTATGTTATAACGTTACACTGCACTAATTTAATAGTGTTTAATTTTATTAAGTTCATATCATGCATGTTTTTTATATAATCCCTTCTTTAAACATACTTCGAATAATTGATATAAAATTTAATCCATCTCTTGCAGGTCTTCAAACAAAGGGTAAATTTCCATGTCCAGTTTGTGGTCCTAAGATGAAATCTCATCGTTCAAGAAGTTTAGGAAAGGAGGTGTTTGATGAGTATAGGCACTTCCTCTCTAAGAACCATAGGTATCGAAGTAGCGAGAAACATCTTTTCAATGGGAAATAAGAGACTCGATTAAAACCACGAAGAGTGACACCTCATCTATGGAAATTGCAATATAATAGAAATCGTCAAGGTATGGATCAAATCGTCTATGTATCATACATGAAATGTTTGGAATATTTTATATTCTTATTTCATTTTGTTCATTGTACTAATTGACAAGTATTGTTGTAATATCTTTAATTTATATGCTTCACCTTGAAGGTCATCATGAAGGCATTAATAATGGGGTGCTTCCACGAGGAATGAAAAGTTATCTCGTACAATTTAGTAGGCTCCCCTATTATGAGTGCCTAGAAATTGTTCATTTGTTTGATACAATGCACATTGGGAAGAATGTAATAAAAATGTTATGGTGAATCTTAGATGGAAGGAGTGACAAAGAAAAATTTGTCGAGATTAGCAATGACATTAAGGAGGCCAATCATGCAATGCAAAGTGTGATTCATTCAAATAGCGATGCAGACGACCAAAATATAAGTGCCCTTCCATTGTTATTGAAAGAGTAACAAAGTAAGGATGTAAAAGAGGTTATTGAAAAAATTAAATTTCCCACTAGATTTTCTTCAAACATAAAGAATATCCTAACAAAGAAAGGTGAATTAGGTGGGGTAAAAACTCATGAATGGCATACCTTCATTAAGGTAATTGTTTTGGTGTATATATTTCTATATTGGTGAAACATCTTGTTAGTGGCTTTTTTATACTAATTTTGGAATAAATAATGATTCATTTTTTATGTTATAGTATGTTCTACCTCTATCTCTCCTAGACAACTTTAACAACAATGTCAAACAAGTTATATATGATCTTGGTAAATACACGAGGTAAGTCATGGTGATTTATATGCAAAGTGTAATTTGTTCAATTTGTTGTACAACTTATATTTCATTGCATGCGTTTTACTTGTAATGTAGTACTATATACTTTTTTGTTGAAACCTGTGATTTGCTTGTATCATTTGTAGATGGTTGCCATCTAAAGAAATCTATAAAGAATATATAAAGTATTGGAGGTTACAAATTCCCTGTCTAATGTGTGAAATGAAAAAGCATCTACCTCTGACATTTTTCAATGCACAAGAACACTACCTCATACACCAAATTGAGGAGATTGAAAAGTGTGGACATGTACACACAAGATCAATGTGGATGGTTAAGAGACACTTGAAATCATTGAAGGCTTTGGTTAGACAAAGAGCACATTTTGAGGGTTCTATGGTAGAGGGATATATGGTATATCAAACCATGGTTTATATTACTCAATATCTTCCTAAAATAGTTGCAAGTATTAATGTGGATCACATTTGGGATGTCAACTACATCAACAAATTTGAAGGGGAGCACCTATTGGGGAAAGGTAAAATGAGGAAAGTGACATGTAAGTAGATGGTGGGGATTTATAATACATTTG